>BOPP01000066.1:1074292-1087238 GCA_017312745.1 Gryllus bimaculatus | reverse complement strand
CACATGGAGCACAAAACTAATCAAAGCCTAAAAAAATGAAATTAAAAAGAAAAAGGTGTGCTGGTTTTTTTATTTTATATTTCCATTTTATTCTTCTTTTTTATTCATTCCATGAATGGTGGATATACTGGAAAATGCATAAGCCTATCATCTAATAATATATATATATATAGTAATATAATATATATATATATACTATAATATAATTATATATATATATATATAGTATATATAATAATATATATACTAAAATGTTGTGTAAATGGAGACTGTCCGCCGTTCTCCCGCTCTCAGTTCTCATGCCTCTCTATTAGCGACTATAGTTCATACTGCATCATTATCCTTGCCCGTCATAGCTCCTTGCACTTCCTGGTAGCCCATGCAAGTCATGGGTTCTTCCTCTCTTATGGCTTTCTGTCGGCACCACTTTCAGGACTCGTTTGGCATCTTTCGTCTGTCATTCGCATAACATGCGCCGTACCAGACGATTGTTTTTTTCTCTATTTCGTCAAGGATAGAATTTCTTGACATCCATTTTATTTCTTATATCATCGTTCCTGAATTCTGTCACGTCTGCTATAACAGCAGCTTCTACGCCAGTAGTTCCATTTCAAGGCCAGCAGCTTCCCCTTTGTTCTTTATACGATCTCCCAGACTTCTGAACCCGTAATGATGTAACAACTCTTAACTAGCGAGCGAGAAGTAAAGACGTCTTTAGTAGTGTTAGCTGATGGTTTTGTTTCATAAGACAGAGTTTATACTTCGTGTCACCGTTTCTCCCCAAGCTTATTCGTCTCTCAATTTCGTCATGGCTATTTCCTTATTGTTAAAAGTACACCAAGGTATTTATATTTGTTTACCCCTTTCATTTTTCTCCCTTATTCCACAAGAAGATATTCTATTTCATTTTTACCAACTGCCAGGATTCAGATTTGTCATATTATATTTTACGTCCTGCTTTAAAAAGTGTCATTGAGTTTACGGATCATGAACACTCAAATCATCAGCATCTTCTGCAATTACTATCTGGTCATCGGCAAAATATAACGTAAACAATTAATCCTCTCCGAGTCGTCTCATTCCCATTACCTCTGCATTGTTTCTCCCACTGCTGCAAATATTGATGCAGATATATTTTAAACAGTGTTGGAGAAAGACAGCAACCCTGTCGCAGACCTTTGCTGACTGGGAATGGATATCCGAGAGCCTGTGTAGATCTTAATCTGAGAGGTGTTATTCTTATTATAGTTTCTGTGTGGCTCCAATTAAGTTTTTCACTGATTTGAAGTCCTATCCATTTCTTCCATACTTAGCAACCTCACAGGTACATTGTCATAACGCCTTCTTGAAGATCAATGAAACCAGATGAACTTCCCTACTCTCCTGTTCTCTTTCATAAGTTATATTTAATGTAAATATAATTGTCTATGACCGACCTGTGCCGGCAGCAAAACCACATTGTCCTCTCCCTCCTATTTTTCCTTTTATCTCTTCTTCTATTTTTATTTCGTATTATTTGCTATACAGTCTCAACTAATAGATCCAATAACTGCTATTTCCTCTGTAGTTTGTTTCATATTCTTTAGATCTTTCTTATGGATTTGGTTAGGTAAGACGTTCGCACTCACTGAGGAGGATTTCTCCATTCATCGCACCTTGAAGAACATGTTTGAGCATTTGGATGCAGTTATAGGACTATATTCAGTAATTCCTTTTTTGCCGTATATCTCCCGACAGCTTGCCTTATATGGATATTCATTGTCTTAGTGCTTTTTTAAACTTTAATTGTCAGATCTACCTTGCTCAAATTTTACTTCCTTGTGTGTTGGAAGTTTCTGTTTTCTAGAAGCAGTCTTTCGAAATACTCTTTCCTATTATTGATTCCAATGTTTGATAATGCAATATTGTTTTTTCTCATTCGATTTAATAGATTAATTACTTTCCAGGCTTCTGAGCTCCGTGCTCCACCTATGAATTGTTACTATATAATCGCATTTACCAGCAATAATTTATTCTTCCTTGATAATACTTCTTGTTTTACTTCTCTACTTATTGCTTTGGACCTGTAAATTAGTTTCGGTTCTTTTGTCACTAAGCCATTTAAATAGAGTTCTCTTATCCTCTTAATCTTTTCTTCTAGACTTCGCCACCAATTACTGTTTTTGGTTTTAAATTTACAAGTACCTAAAGCCTCCTCTGCGGTTTGGTGAATACACTCTTTTATAGTGTTCATATTCTTTATTCTATTGGCCTGTGTTTAACCAATAGTTACGTTTCAAGCCTATCTCTGTAGAGATATGCGTACTTTCATCGAAAAGAGACTGCGTTAATTTGTATTTGGTAGGTTTCATGACAATCCCTCCTTATTTCTATATCTGTGCTATTCAATGTAAATGGTATGAATATTTTCTTTACTTAAACAGTGGTCCTAACAATTGGCTCCCACGTTATTCACTCTAACATCCTTGGACTTTGAATGATATGTTTTTTGCCTTAGTTACAAAAGAGGTTATTAGTTAGATTTTACGTTTTTTATTGTATGCTGTGGTTACAGGTATACTTATGATATTCCTTTATGTTGGTAGATATAGTCATTGTTTTATTAATTTTCATTTTCATACTCTTACAATTTATTAATTTAGTCTTTTTCATTGTCATTTGCAAGTTTCCTCTTACCCTATGTATGACCACAATATTGTTCTCTTTGTTCTCTTCCAATCTTTTGCCCGTTAATTTTATCTTCCTGGCATATTTTTATTTCATCGGACTTTTTGAATTCCGTTTTTCTTGACTATTTTCTAATATTTCTTTCTTAGTCTTCATTGTGGGGCATCTACATTTAATTATATTATTCTTTCTTACACTAGTATTTTGCCTATTTGATTTTTATACATCTAATTTTTTATTTTATAAATGTTCGTTTATTTTATAATTTCCAACTTTTTATACATTTACTTGATCTTTCTCCATATTACAATAGATAATTCCGGCCTTTGGCAATTTCATGTTTGTTTACGCCATGTAAAAGTAGCACACAAAGTTGTTCAGTGATCTCGACTTCCCACTTGCCTTTCTTTTTATGTTTCAGACCAATGACGGCCATAATCCTATGATTCTTTCTCACTCATTCCCTTTACTTCTTGTTGTTTATTTAGAATATAACTTGTACCACTCCTCAACTATTTTACCTACTATCTATTAATACTATATATATATATATATAATGTATCTACTATGTATTATTACAGTATATACTAATATTATAACTATTAATATATATATATATTATATATATATATACTATTGTATAAATAATATATATAACCAACACACACAAATCCCTGAGTGAGGAATATTATTAATCTCAATTTTTAGATTACACTCTTTTTTCAGCATCCTTCTAATTTCTCATTCAGCCACTCCTTTAGGAAGAGGCAATCTATTTATACTTCTTGTATTGCTAGAGTTAACTTTGATGTAGTCTTTATCACTTTTGAATTAAAGTTTTAACTTCATACTAAGTGACCTATTTTTGAAGAAAATAGTTATCAATAGGACATGGTGAACTTTTGTGTTGCAACATTCTACAATAACCTGTAGATGGCCTACTTTGCATCAGTTGAATGTTATATTGACTTAAGACAAGAATAATGGTATGTAACATGTTTCTTTGAACACATTTTTATAGTTGTTGCAGATTTCTTATTTGAAATGCAGTACCGTATAGTTATGTGCACGTTGAAAAAGTTGGACCTCTTCTGAAGAAAACAAGGTCACTTGGATGTCCTATGACTGGCTTTTTAAGGGAAAGCTGAGCCCTTGGATAAGAGATGAGCAAATTAAAGAAGACAAAAATGTTTATTTTATGTATCAACAATGATTGTTGTACAGGTGGTTGGTTAGGTACTTGTTAAATAAAAATGGAAATAGGGTTCATGTAGAATTTTAATGTTATTGAATTCAAAAATGTTGAATGTGAAATTAAGAAAATAAGTTTCAAAGTTACAAACATGGAATAGGTGAACATGTTTTATTGCTTTGCAATAATTTATAACAAGGTATATTATTAATGTTATTTATAAGGAATTTTTTATCCATGCTCTGTGATTATTTCCAAACTGAGAGACTGCTATCTGAATGCCTATATATAATATAATTGTAATATAGTAAATGTAAAAATGAAATTGTATATATGTATTATGTTTACTGTTCATCGTTGGAAAGTATTTTCTTAATAATACTTCGATGATCTCTAAGTACTGATTCAAATATCAAAAACTAACTGAAAAAGACGAACATTTGTAGGTTTACTTGAAAAGGGGAAAAGTTACCACGATGCTTTTCTTCTTCTAATATAACTTTTAAAGTTTCTCGTTGATTATCTCTCTCTTTGAGTTGTAATGGCAGTCTTGCATATGTAGTCAATGGCAGTCTTGCCATGTTGTAACGTCAGTCTTGCATATGTAGATTACTAGCTGATTTCCCAGCCAGATATGTATCACAATAATATATTATGCATCCTGTGGCATCTTTTATCAGTTCTGCGGCACTTATAGTTTTGTTGTGGCTTCTTCTATTAATACAGCCCAATTTCTTTTATCTTCTGCTTTTCTTCATCATCTTTTAAAAGCTAGGTTTCTCAAATCTTCCTCCACCTCATCTTTCCATTTTAATCTATGCCTACCTCTTACTCTCCTACCGGCCATGCTCCCTACAAATACTTTTCTAATGGCTCTACCTTCATTCATTAAAATTAGGTGACCCAACCATTCCAGACTTTTCACCTTAATACTTGTAACTACTCAGTGTGTTTTAAATAGTTCTTCTAATTTTGCATTGGTTTGACTTCTCCAGATTTCATTTTCTTTAATAGGACCAACTATTCTTCTTAAGATTTTTCTCTCCCTTCCCTCTCGCAAGTATATTTGTTGCTGTTTTCTTTGTTACTGTCCATGTTTCACTACCATACAATACCACTGGCTTAATAATGGTGTTATAAAATTTCAGCTACACATTCTTTAAGATTCTTTGGCTTTTAAAGATTTAGTAGAGAATTCCATAACATCTATTCCCTACTGCTATTCTCTTCTTTAAGTCTGGCTCTATGATGTTGTTTTCAGTGATTAGAGAACCTAAGTTTTCAATGGCATTCACCCATTCAATATTTTTGATTCCTAGTGTCATGTATTTTGGTTTACTGATACTTCTTGTTGTTTTAATATATTTTGTTTTCTCTTCATTTATTTCCAAACCCATTTCTTGAGTTCCATCAATTGCTGTAGTGCTTTTTCCGTGTCTGTTCTATTAATTATCACCATGTCATCTACACAAGCAAAAATTTGTGCTGTTTTATTCAAAATTGTTCTGTTAGGATTGATCTTTATATTTCGTACTATTTTCTCCAGGCACAATCTCTACAAATGGGTCAAAAAGATGGATGATACTACTAAATGAAGCTAAACGTGTAATCATGCATATAGGGAAATCCAATCCCAAAATATAATAATACCTGGGTGGAGAATGCCTTGCCGCTGTACACGTGTGAAGGACTTGGGATTCATGATTTCAAATTATTTGAAATGGGGAAATCTCAATTCCTACATAACTAAAAAGGCTAATATAGCAATTTATCTCCTCTGCAGGGATGTCTTCAACACTAATCACGAAGTGACACCATATACAAACTTTATTTATACCTAAAATTACATTCTCTCCGTAAGAATCGGAGTTCGGTTCAAACGAATGTTTGAACCCTATACTTATTACAGACCTGAAATTTGTTAGATACACAAGATCACAGAAGGGTATCACGCCATATACCTATTAAGCTTTATAAAAAATGAAACTAGATGATACCACTGATAAGTGTTTTGGGGCTTCCAACGCTGATAACCGCAAACCCAGAATCAGCATCTGTGAGACCATGATACCAAACTCACTACTACTTGGCATAGTCTCCTGCAATACAAACACTTTTTGGGCAACAGGATAGTTGAAAACTGGAATAACCTACTGTCAGATGTGGCAATGGCTCCAAACTTTGAAGCGTTCAAGAGGGTTTACGACTGATTAATGAAGCACTATCCTACTATTGTCTACTACTACTACTGTAACTTTTGGCATTTTGTAACCTTTGTAACTTTAAATGCTATTAGGCTTTTTGTAATTCATTAACCTTTACTAAGACTAAAATACCTTCAATGTACAGTATGTCAATTATGAATCATGTTAGTGATGATTCAGGCTACACCAGTTGTACTGTTGCCTATAAATACTTTAAATAAATAAATCTCTTTGTTCACTACTTGCTTTGGTTGCACTACCATTACAGATAATATACCCTCCAAATTCTTTTATTCCTTCTTCCTTCCATCTCACTTTTTGCATTGCAAATATACCTACTCTACATTTCTTTAAGGCTTCCCAAAGATTAGTTGGAGCTCGAGTCCTATTCAAAGATAATACATTCTACGTACCAAAATATAAGTCATGATTCTTTTTCCAATTGCCTGATTATTTTTAAGTTTCTGAACAGTGTGTTTTGATGGTATGGTTTGTTCGCCCTATGACCAACCCCCAATCTGGGAGACCAGGATTAGAATAGGGTTTACTCCCCTATAGGGATTATATTCACTACACCTTCCAGGGCTCTCTCTACTCATGGTTTTCTGTCTACAGAGTGTGGGAGTGTAATCTGCAAGAAAATCAGCCTGTATATAAACAAGGATAAAACTAAGTACTTCTGAATGTCAGCAAATGAATCTAGGTGGTGGTTGCAGAATGTAAAGATAAATGGATATAATTTTGAAGGAGTTAGTGAATTTACACATCTTGGAGTAATCCTCAATACTACAAATAACATATGTGAAGAAATTAATCAGAGTAATGCTAGGCAATGAAGCCTATTATGTAAATATGAGACTCCTAAAATCTGTACTTTTGACTAGGAAAACTGAAGTCAAACTATATAAAAACAATGATCAGTCCAGTAGTCACCTATGGAGCAGAGGATGGACTTCAACCAATACTGATATGGAGACTTGTTGATTTGAAAGAAGAGTGATCAGAAAATTATATGGTCCACTTAAAGAGCAAGAGATGGAGAATAAGATAAAATGAGGAAACTAATCATATTTTGAAAGGGAAGGATACTGTTAGGTTTGTGGGATCATGTAGACTCTTTTGGCTATATCCTATGTAAAGAATGGGAGTGGGAGCGGATTGAATGCCTAAAATTATGCTACATGGTAAAATAATCGGAGTAGGAAGACAGGGCAGACCAAGAACAAGGTGGATCCACAATGTGGGCAGAGATATGAAAATGAAGATTACTGGATGGCAGGGAAAGGCAGAGAAAAGAGGAGAATGGGCACATATTGTGAAGGCAACTCAGGCACATACCAAGCTGTAATGCTATTGGAAGAAGACATGTCCAAATTCATCAACATTCACTTAATATGATGCAGGTCTGATTTTCATTAAAACCTCAATAATTTCAAAAACAATTTCAATTTCAATTTTTTCAAACATTCCTAGACTTCCAAGCTTGAAGGTGTATTGAAGCTTGATATTTCTTTTCTAATGCAATGTATTTCTCAATATTAGGTTATTAAACAGTTTCATGAAAACTATGAAAATAGTAGTCATTTTTGCATAATTTTGAGTTAAAACATGAGAATATATTACTATCACTGCAATGTCCCAAGATTTCATTACGAGATTGAAATGCACTGCTTGTATTGCATGATTCTGTAGCATTGGGGAATAACTCTTGCTTCATGAACTTTATTGCTTAAATCAAGTCATAGCCTTCAAAAAAAGTTGTTTTTTTTCTTCAAACATTCTATTAACTAAATCACAATTTACACTTAAAACTTTTCAATTTTCTAAAGAGTTAATAAAAAGGGTGTTTTTCCCCCCTCTGATGCCTTAGTTAAAAGATTTTTGAACAATGGCTGCAGTGATAGTAGGAAAGAAGATTCAATATTATATTACATTACTAATAATTCAAAAGTATGTTTGTTGTTACAGCACCTTGTTATATGAGTTCAAGCCAATTTTGTGAATTGAAAATCAAAATTTATACAAAGTAGATAGGAAACCTCATGCTTCAAACTACATGGATCTACAGGATATGAGGCTCTAAGAGCAACTGTGGCCTAATAACAATGGCAACATCAAGAGCTGTTAAACTGTATGCCACTCGAACTGGTCTCACTCTCTTATGTTAAGATACATGAAAAGTAATAATTCCAGAATTTACCAACTCTCTATCCAACTTACCAAACCTCTATCACACATCTTTGAGGGATCATCTCTAGAAGCAGCCTTTTTTAGGCATCTTTAGGTTAAAAAAAATATGAGAATAAAATCTGATAGGACTCACCTCTTTTTCTGTAAGTAAACTTGGTTCCAACATCTTTGTTTGGATCGGTACAAGAGTTATTGTTTCAAAAGTAAGGAATCCTCTATCTTTAAAATTGTGTGGTGTTGCTGCACGAATTACTCGAACTATGTTCTCCAAACGGATTCCAAATTTTCCGTCTTCATAATAGCCAGGTTCTGCAAGGTAAATTTAAATGGATTGTAAAATTCAGTAACAAAATCATGATCCACAATGAACATGCCTTTATTTTATTGTATATGTTTTATGTTTGCAAAGAATCAGGTTGAAGTAAATGTTGCAAGGTGCGAGATACCATTACGAGTGTCATGACGTTACAAGCATTCATTGCAATAACCTTCATAACCCTTTTGCTGCTGAAGATTTTTATTTATTCCTAAATACACTGAACAGGCAATTACACTGGTAATACTTCAATACAAGTTTTGTATATAATTTGTACAAGAAAAGTTGGGCCACTAGTACTATTCTTCATCTCATTAGTTGCATTTTGGTTTGAAGGCAGTACACTACAGTTTCTCAGAAGAATGTTGTAAGGTCCTACAATGGCCATTGGCAATATCCCTTTTTTCACTAATCTTGTGTGAAGTGGGAGTGTGAGTGCATATCCTGCCTGGTTTACCCGTTTTCAATCAGGAAAACCTGCTTATGGCAATGATTTGGCCACATCTAGCCACCCAGAGTCCACAACAGCAAAAGGGCTAAAGATACAGATTTGAGAACAGGAGACATTTGTTGTTACGCTTGTATCAAAATCACGTTTTGTCGCATGGTCCCTTTGCATGGTCGCATGGTTAAAGTCATATGTTGCCATATACCCCCAATACATTCTATAACTTTACCATTAGACAAAAACATCCCTTCTTGAAGTCCTGGGTCTTCCGGGCAAAGACGCCATGAGATCATCATTGGCCCTTCATGAACATTTAGATAAGAGCCAATGCCATGACTTGTTCCATGCAAGTAGTCCAAACCAATATCCCAAAGAAATTTCCGAGCCAACGTGTCTAAACAATTGCCCTAAAAGCAAAATCCATTAATGAAAGATGCAAGATACATGTTAATCTTACAACAAATACAAGAATAAATATTTTTGGAACACAATCAATCTTGTACCTTAATTTTTGTAGGGAATATACTGGTCCCTAAAAAGAATTGACCTTTGAAAACTCTTGTAAAACACTCTTTCTCATGCTGTGATGGCGTACCAAAGTGAATGGTTCGTGTTACATCCGTTGTACCATCCCTGAATAAAAAATTACATAATGATTAAGCATTGTTTTTCATTTAAGCAAAAGAACAACTTTTTAATTTATACATTTTGCATTTAAGAGAAGCAATAATTCACACACTGACCAGAAAAAACTAATTGATTTTCTTTTAATAGTTGAAGAGCTCAGAGTCAATTGAAGTATTTGCATTTTCAACGATCTTTCTTACTTACTTGTATTGCCCACCAGAGTCACACAGATACAGTTCTTCCGTGGTAAGAGCTCTATCTGTCTCAGCAGTAGGATGATAATGAATAATAGCTCCATTAGGACCAACTGATGATATTGTGCTGAAGCTCAGACCTACAAAATCTTCTTGCTCTCTGCAAAATTACCAAGACCAAACTGCAATTATATTGACACCTTCATGTGCTTATTGAATAAAAAATAAATTAATTTTAAAAAAGATCAAAAACTATTTCATAAATTATGTATTTTTGAAATGGTAATTAAATCACAAGCATTTCTTGAGAATTGAAATAAAAATGGAAAACATATTTTGATTAATTTGTTCCCAGTTTTATATGAAGTGAGTTTCTATATACACACTTTCTATATGTTCATTGACTCATCGCTTCAAACAATTAAAATCAGATTATTATGCATGATGCTCCATAGTATTATTTGTAACACATTAAAGATAATAAACCATGAATTGTATTTTGGTAGAGTTGAAACAGAATTTAGTAATGAGAAAGCCACTCTTAAACAACGATAAGATCAAATTCTGAACTTACTTCCTGAATTCTTCCAACTTGCTTGCGCCTGATATTTCTGTTACAGTTCCTTTAGGTATCTCTTTCTCTAGCCAAGAAAAATAGCAACATAAGGCTGCAGCATCCTTTATATGTGCATTGATCATACCTAGATCATCAGAACAACATAAGTATCTAAGAAAAATTTCACTCCTTTACAGCAGTTTCTAGAATCAGAAATTGCTGTACATTAACAAACATTACAAATGAGTAACTAACCTTCAATTTCTGTTGGATTTTTTATGCATTTCAACAAAGCTATAGGTGTGACCTCGCATACACGAAGCTTCTCAGGTATTGTAGCAGCAATAGCATAACTAGCATCAGAACTTATCCATATTTTGCCTTCTTGTTCAGAAACCTGTAACATGTAATAAACAAGTAATAAATATTGAGGATAATCAAAATCATTAAAGACTGTAAATTAGGATTAATACATTTTGTTTGGAATTTATATAATACTTTGAACAAAATTGATAACACATACTGTAGAAAGAAGAGAAATATTTTATAAAATTAATGAGCAACTGAACTCTAGAAATCTGATATTTCCGAAACACTTTGCCGTACTAAAAGATTGTGCTTTTGTTTTAATAAAATTAGAGTTTTGCCTCTACCACAGCCTAAATGTCTCGCATTTAGATGCAATGGAACAGTTCTTGACAGTTCCAGTGCTACATTCAAGCCACAAACCTGGAAATATGCAATGAAATACAACATTTAGAAGAATGGCAATTTATGTTCTATAATTAACTAAGATGTTATAAAGAGTGATCCTATAATTCAATCTCTAGGAAATTTCCTTCATTAATTCAAAGTTTGTTTACAATTTTATTCCAAAATTACTGCAAATAGAACTTTGCATTACGGTGTAAGAACAGTAAAAGAAAACAGTTATTTGTTTCTGATGTATCTCATATGAGATACCCCCTTCCTCAGATGCACAAGCCTGAATCAGAATGCAGTGTCAGTAGGGTCTGTGGCATATTCCAAAGAAGTCAGTCAGCTATAAAAATGCAGTAGAAAATGAACCACTCATGTCACATTCAGATATTCAGTCCTCAGATACAAAATGTATGGATAGTTTTTAGAGTAGTGCAGTATAAACGATAAACTAGGATACTAGGAAAAGTTTGTGCCATGAAACTGTGAAATCCAATTTACGATATGACATTTATGATCTATTAGATGGCCTACTATAAAATTTCTAAAAGTCAATTCAGTCTTCAGTTGTTTGTTTAAATCTTGAGACACAAAATAAAAGTGAGTATATAATTTTCTAAAATATAGATAAAATTAATATGAAGAGATACTAAAAACATTTGATTAAAAAATATCTCATCCAATAAAAACTAATGTTGCTACAAAATTCTTGTATTATTTACAATGATTACAAAATATACAAGAAAAATACCTGTTTTTGGTATGGGGTATTCTCAAAAGATGTTTTTCTACAAAAAAAACTTACACTATTTACTTACTCATTAAATAACTTTCTCTTTCCATGAAGAAGATAAGAGAAAGAAAACATAACTAGGTTTTATTTTACAAAACTCTTTTCAGTCATTTTTAACGCTATTAAAGAAATTTGATGAAATCATTATTTCTTATATTGAATGGATGTCCAACATCAATCACAAGAGAAGAAACATACCCCAAAATTTGCAATGTTGTAAGAAATAATTGAAGATATGCAAGCTTGCTAATCAAAAAACATTGGAGTCGAAATGTCAAGGCTTTTTCAAAATTCTATGGCAGATGTGTCAAATTATACACAAAGACACACATTAGAACTTTTCATCTTAAAATTGAACATTTGAGGACAACTCAAGTTTGGACTGAAAATTTTGTGATGAAATAATGCACTGAAAGAAATGAAACCAATCTATTTTACTAGTGCATAAATATTTTTCAAAACCCCTGTACAAAACAATTCAAAATCAAAATATACAAAATAACCAGCCAACCACACAAATCACACTAGACTGAGCTTAGGGATAGTTTAAATGTAATTGCAAGTGAAATATTTTTACTTTAATTGAATCGTTTATTTCAGAAACCTGTCAAACGCCAACATCTAAAACGCCCATTAGCGGCAGATTATTGTTCCAAGAAGGTAGACACTCCTTTTAGTGCATATTTACATGAAAAATATTCATTTATCAACTACTTTAATAAATAAAAATATTTTGAAATCAGATAAAATGGGAGACTTTTTCTTAGTTTTCTCAAGATGAGGAATTTGGAGTTTGACAGGTTTCTGAAATAAACGATTCAATTGAACAACACAACAGTACAAGACTTACCTGCTCTTTAAGGACACTTAGAATTTTCTCATAAGGAAACATTTTTACTTCAATCTCTTCCTGAATAAAATGATTTTTTACAGATGGAGTTATTTTACTTTCATCAATAAATAGATACACATTGCTTAATGACACCATTGCATAGGAAAAGAATACTGGATTGTATGTAATATCTGATCCTCGAAGGTTCAACAACCCTATAAAAAAAAA
>BOPP01000066.1:1055269-1067829 GCA_017312745.1 Gryllus bimaculatus | reverse complement strand
AACAACCTTATTTTAAGTGGATATTTAAATTAAACTCAAAGGGAGAGTTTACGTATAGTTGATTGATATAAGGGAATAAAGTCACAGTGGGATGGGTTGAATATTTAAAAAATGTATTTTGGAGTTAAAACTATAATAAAAACATAGGGACTTTCACCATTCTGACTGAACACTTCCAGTGTTTCAAATAAATATATTTTCTGTAATTTTGAAAGAACTAATGTATGCATTGAATAACGAAATAATTTTACTTCACCTTTGCTTAATGCACTGATGATTTTCATTTTTCAAATGTACAAACAAATATTTTTTATCAATTGAACAAATAAAAAGAAACATACTTCATTTACTTGTTTACTTAAGTACTCTTCCCCTTCGGATACAAACAAGGGTTTAACTTCCCACTGCATTTATTTGTATTCTTACTCTGTATTTGAGCAAAGGCTAGAAAATCTTTCTTAATGTGCAACAGGAAAAAAAATACTGCCTCTTACTTTGCTAATAATAAATCTGACTGTTTACAGACATGCCAAGATCTTGAAGTTGAGTCATAATTCTACTAGTTAAGCCAATAACCTTCCAAAAGATTTCCTAGATTTTATCTAATCTATACATTTAAAACACTGGGGACTTTCATTTAGAAAGAAATTTGAACTTTCCATATAACTAAATATCACAATTTTTTCTTTCAACAAAAGTAGAGGGTCCTAGATGTGTTATCATGCGCTCTTATTAACTGATTTTATACATAAAACACTAAATTTTATTAATATATTACAATTATTAGAATGAACACATTATTTACCATTATTTGCTCATTATGACATTTTCAACACCAACTATAATACAATTACAATACAATACAAGGATATCCTTGCATCAAGAGATAGTAGTTGGCAAAGCGAAAGTTTAAAGTTCAAAGATTGATGATTTTTAAATGCAAAGTTTTTTTTGTTCCAGAATTTCTTAATCTTCCTCATTTCATCAGTTTTAGAGAATAAGAATTATATAAAAGAATATTTTTGGGATTTTTGATTTTCTGTGTACTGCATACATATTACTTTCTACAGTTCTTTCTTTTGTGCAATGTAATCAGGGATCAACTAATGAAATATTACTATTATAAAAGCCATTACCGTAAAGAAACCACAATAAACAGTGAAACACTTCTACATCCTAAGGACTTGTTACTCAACTCTGATTTTTGCTTATCAACAACAATTAATCTGATTCCCCCCAAAGAAAAAATGTGAATACAAGTCAAACCTGATAGAAAACATACTTCAACATTGTTGTACTACAAATTTCATTATGCAAAGTATACGTTTTAGAAGTTGACACAACCCAAGGCTTTGTCACCTTATTTAATGAATTACTATTTGCTAAGCACTGAAAAATGGATAATAGTAATTTATTGTCCAACTGTGCAAAATAAGATTTTTTTAAAGAAGGTAAGTACCCATGATAACAAATGGGCCTTGGATGCTAATTTTCATCAATGATTAATATCCATTAATTATAAAATATCATAAGCTGTTTTGTCAATAGCACTGTTAATTGATTTGGAAAAGTTTTAATGAAACTTCAAAATACTTATTGTTAATTATTGCTCCAATGGAAGACATTCATTTCTTCATTGAAAGTATTGTCTACAAGACTAAAAACACCTGAATGGACATATTTTGAAGAGTAAATAGCAATGAAATATCTCTCTTTATTTCACTAGACAGTAAATACAAAGAAACAAATGTAGTTTACACAGTAAAAGAGAAAACTTGTAAGTCTACAGCCAAATTACAAAATTGCCTGTTTACATAACAAGTGCACTTAACTCCTTCACTTTATCTATTTTGTTATTGCTCAGGAGGCACCGTTTAATGTAAGACACATCTCACAGTTCTACCAATTAAAATATTACCCTTTAATGGACTTCAAAAGTTTACAATGTATACAATTGTATTAAACAGAGATTCTGAGTTCATCGTTCCTCTTACATCTGACGGCACGAAGGTAAAAAATATTTTCATATACACAACAGTGTTGAGACACTTAAGGACTAGCCTGCACCCAGAACAAAAGCAATAACAGAATTAATGAAAGTATGGGAAGATTGCAGGTGAAATTTTTGAAATAGAATAAGCAAAAAAAGACTTCCAATAAGGCCTTCAAATTAATTGTTTTTAATGTTTTACACTTCACAACATGCACATTTTTGGGGAGCTTCAGAAGTCAGAGAATGACCTAGTATGGTGTGATGAGCAGAAAAAGAAAACCATTATACTGGTGAATATGAAGATAGTGGTGACCAAATTGATGATTTAATGTACAAATTTCTAGAGACTGGCAAAAACAATTGGCTAATACATGGCGTCATTTCAATTTGTCAGACTTACATCACAAATCAGATCTACTGTTAGGTGTATGTATTTTTTTTAATAATTATAATCTAATAATAATAAACTTCGTAACTGAAAAAGCTGATATTCGATTTCACTTTCGCTATCTTGTAACCTCAAAAACACTTTGAATTCGAAAGCTCTTCAATTACTACAAATTTGTTGTGCCCTTTAACTTTGAATATATTCGTTACATTTTGAGATTCAACTCTTCACTAATAGTGTTGTTCAATATCTAAAATAATCATATCAAACAGTAAAAAATCTAAAACCATTCAAGCAGAAACAATAAATTATAAATAGTAGGCTGTTCATAAATTACATAATGCAAATTTGGAGTATTTTGAATACCCCCTCTCGTGCACCTGTAATGTGTACTTGAACCCCCCTAAAGGATTACGTAATGCTTACACTCCCCCTCCCCCCATAAATGCAAGAAGTGAAAATAAATTAGAGCACAATAAAAACTATTTTTTTATTACTAAATTTAAGATAAATAAAGTCGGAATTATTTGGCGATGCTGAATGCACCGAAAAATAAGATTGGGGGCTAGTTGAAGCAGAAGGAAGAATGCACAGACGAGAAAGTTGTTGATCGTAAGCTGAACACATGCCATCACAAATGACCCATAGGCGAGAGATTACAGCACCAATTTAAATGGATCTAGAATCTACTACACATCAGTGGTGAATATTTTCTTCATAATCTTACAAATTTCATAAATAATTGATAAAAAAATATTTCCATTTATTGTAACAATTTATAACTAGTAACTTGCATTTATATATGCTTTTAAAACAAATAAGTTTGTTAAAATTTTAATGTTTTAGTATAAGACTAAAAAAAGAAATTTCAGCACATGTTGAAAAATGTAAAAAATAAATAACACCCTAAATAAAGCAGCATAACGTTGCCTCAAACCTCCCAACCCCCTCTTTAGCATAATGTAATTTATGGACAACCCCTAAGAAAAACGTAGTAGAGTATGAAATAGCCTGATTATAAAATCCATCTTAGAAGGTTATGCTTCCTCAAGTAGTATTTTAGTCTAAAAGTACAGGTGCTGTGCAATGAAAAGTCAATGGGGAAGACAAATACTGACCACTTTCTGTGGCAAATACCGTTAAAATGTTGGATCAATTTCCTTAGAAGCAAACTTGAGCAGAGAACTAATTTTTGAGCTGCCAAGGAGAGGCAGGGAGAAAAACACTACCTTCCCACAACTAGATTACCTCTAATGGAATGGATTCATAATAAAAAAAAACTCTTATACAGCTGGTACAAGCACAAAAATATGCATTGCCAGCTTGTTGCCTACACAACATACCTCTCAGTCTCAAACTTCAAAGCACATTCCTTTACAAGAATAATCAATTAACATTTGTAAATAATGTACTGAAGTTCGATGGAATTTTGCAAAGAAATACTGTGCACATGTCAAATTACTTGAGAGTGAAATTTCAGATTTTTCCATTGAATAAACGAGACATTCAGGTGTAAATAATAAAGGAGAGAATATCGAGACATTGTATCAAGTGAAATGGAATATGAAAATTAATAAAAATCATTGTCAATATTTTGTTCCACCATCTGCTGATTGACTACATAGACTCTCAGTTCATCTGTGCACGAGTTGTATTCATGTGTGTACTGTGTGTGAATTGCAATTTATTTTCAGAGAAAATCAAATTTTCACTTTTCTTTTACCACAGAATACTATTATGGCCCTTTTCCTTCAATTTAATTTTACATACATTTCGAATTACTGCTTGTATTTGATTTGTCACTGAATATGGAACGCAAGCATAAGAAGAGCCTAATCTCAAAAAATATAAAACGTTTCAAATGGGTCTCGCTTTGTAGAATGCATAAAGCAGAAACATAACAGGCTCCTCTTTTACCCCACATCTTGCCTCTTTAGGACAGACACACGGACACACTTTAACCTATATTAAAAAGGGATCAGTTGCCGAGTTTACCAACACAAATGAGGCATGGCACACGAGCGCGCTGCGCAGCTGTCAATATTCTCTCTGGTTCTCTGCCTGGAGTACTCGCGCACTTACTCATGTGCTCACAGCCTAAGGGGCTCAATGTAGGGCGATTGTAATGTGTGTGGTAGTTATCTATTCCCTATCTCATAACCTGCAAACTTCTATTTTTTTTCCAACTTAAATGTGTTTGATGCAGGACTGGTGAGTAATTCCCAAACCAGCAGAAGAATTCTTACAGGGTTTTGTATCAAAGGTTTCTAATAAATTGTAAAAATTGTCTTCTATCCTTGGCCTACTATGTATTAAGAGGATTATTTATACCTGAATGCCTCAAATGTTTAATGATACAAAAATAAAACTATCTTAATTTAATGTTAATGATGACAGTCAATTGACAAGAAAAATAATTAAGTTTTAAAACGCTATTACTGAAATCCATAAAGAATTACACTGAAGAAGGTAATATACTTTTCTTTCAGTCACAAGATGAGTACAGTACCATCTGATTCCATACCTCACGGTGTCTCATTGACAACAATATGAAAAGAGACCTCCATACATTAGACAATGAACATTTCACTTAAAAACTATCAAAAATACAATTGCATTAATTAATAAAATAGATACAAAGTGTCAAGAAACTGTACAATATGCATAAAAATAGTGTAAAATATTATTTTGTATCTAAAAAAGTACTATGTACAATATAACAATGGCAGCTGTCTTTGTTGTTGCACATTGTCTTTCACTATATTACTCACAATTTTATATTCAGTCATATTTCAGAATTTACTGAGGACATTGCACAATTACAGTTTTCAAATAAAGATATAATATATATAAATAAATACAATCTCTTTCAATTAAAAATACATATAAAAACAAGCACATGTTCCATTTTAATCATTGGCTTTAGTGTTATTAGCTGCGAAAAAATATGCTGCCAACACCAAAAAACAACTATAAAAGGTCATAAATAAATATTTCAAAATACATGCAATTATTGAAAAAATGAAAACTTGACTAACAACTTCCTTGATTGATATCCATTTCTATAGTACCCCAAAAAATTATGCTTATTACCTAAGATCCCACGCTTGTATTCTCTAAATAAAGCTGCTTTAATACTCTGTAAAAAGTACAGATGCACCAATTTATTACTAGATTATTGGCCATAGACACTTATCTCTATTGGATTACTTGGCTTTGAAATATAACAGGACCCTTTAAAATTAATTTTCAATAACTATTATTATTGTTTTTTGTGCAGATGAAATTACAGAATGAACAATTGTATCATATAACAAGGTCACCGCTTCTTCTCTCAATACTCAAGTTTTGTGATGTTTTGTGGTTAATAAGAAATTGGAGACAAAACAAGAAAAGCATTTGATGTACTTTGATACTTTGCTTTTCAAAGGTGAAAAAGAAAAGAAGAAAAAAAAGTTAATTCTTGAAAAACAATAAAACAGACAATCAATAATACATAGTAGAATCACGAATTTTTTGCTTTAGACATAAGCCACATAATGAGCAGTACTTTTTTTTTTTTACGATTCACAATAATATCAATTTTTAAATTGCAAATTAAGTTATTTACATAACTAGTACAGAAAGTGAGTCTTTGGTTTACAAATGAAATGTTGATGGATGTCACAATGATCGGAATGAGTCCATCATTTTGAAATGAATAGGCCAAAGGCACTTTATACAAGTTGTATACATAATTTTTTCACAGAAATTTACAAGCACAGTAAAACCCCGTAATTATTCTTTCGCGTTTTACGTTTTCCTGCCTTTAATGTAATTTTTCCTTTGTCCCATTATAAACCCTATATTTACAATGAATTCTCTTCCAGCAAATTACAACTTGATATGAAGAGTGTTTCCGGTCTTTTAAGTCTTTTTTTTTCCCCCTTCCCTTTTGTTTTTGACATTCTCATATACATACACATTATACGTAGTACAGAGAAAGTTCTGTAAGGATGTAGTAATAAACTGATTTTTCGACAGAAAATTTCATACAGATTCAGAAAGTGGATAAATCCTGTTTCAATATGTAGTAACTTACTACATATGTATGTAACAAACTTGCAAAAGTCTCAAGTTGGTTTCACGATGAATCGAAGAATATCAATTTCAAGAAAATCGGCTGGGCAATTGACCACAGACGTTTTGCCATCAATTGATTTTAGTTCAAGCCACTCTAAAACATAGATTCAGGCTACACGCACATGTAAGTTAAGTAATTACTTTATACATGGAATATGATTTTATGCCACTTTTCGCCCATCAACTAATGAGATTTTCTGTCGAATATTCACTGCTTTCCGGCACAGAATTGATACTTTATTCTCTATGAAGGGCGAGAAAATAAACAGATCCATCATTGCAGTAAATATGAACAGTATTTGCCAAGCTATTCCTTTTTTCAACTTTCGCTGGAAGACTTTTTTTAATAAGTTCCCTGAAATTGTAGAGAACGCGGTCCTTACTGTTTACACTCTAGACATCATTCTCATACACAGCAGCCACTTCATGTTCACTCCAGTGTTTTGTTTACTTTGAATCTCTTTTTTATATGCTTAGTCTTTGTGGTATGCATACAGCAAAGTCTATCTCTAAATTTCTCCAGAAAGAAACCTTTCCAATCAATAAATAGTGGCTGTAAGTAAAATTTTATGCATGTGTACTTACTATGCAGTAGTTCCAGTAAATTAGAAATTAAAAGCTTCTAATGCTAAAGTGAAACGTCTTATTATTTTCAATCAGGAGTTGACAATAAGAATCAATTCACCGAGCACAGTCATTTTTGCCTTTCCCCTCATGTGGAGGCACACTGTCAAGCAGGAAGTATAGGAACTCGAACTCCGCGTGAGAAACCATTAAAAGAAAGATGGTTCTACATGTTAAGTCTTGGATTTCTTTCATTAATGCCAACAAACTTTCTTTGGTCACAAGGGATCCCTTGAGATTGGCCTCTGATCTCTTTTGAGAGCTTTCTGTATATGACATAGACTTGCTCAGTGCTAGTGATTACACAAGTTAAAGGAACAAAAACAGCAGCACTGTTTTCCCTATTCTTCAACATTGCCCAAATTCGACCACATAGTTGTTCCACATGTGGAAAAATTGGATCCACAACATTGCAGTAAATCAAATCATGGTGAGTTCATTTTTAAAACTTCATTTCTGTTAGTAAATTAATTCTTCAGTCATGTTAATAAAAGCATTACTCTAGCTGAGTGAACACACTGTCATCTAAGAAAAAACGAGACGTGTGAAGCAAAAAGAAAGTAGTTGGAAAGACTGTCACATGGAAGATGATGTTGAAGAAGAATTATTATCTGCAATTGTCATTGCACCTTCGACATTATATTGCATTCAGTCTAATGCTGACACACTTTTTACTTGATTTAACATGATTTTAAATTAAAGAGATGGGTGAACTTCTGCTGATGATGTTTTTCTGCTAATTATCTGATTTTTTTCTCCTGATTCTTGTGATTTAAAAGAATATTATTCTTAATGACAATTTTTTCCACCGCAAAGGTAAATCCTTGACAATATTAAATTTAATTTAAATACTAAATTACTGATAACTTTGACAAACTTTTACTTTGGTAGGCACAATGTTGACATATAGTATCGGCAATTTATACATGTTTGAATAAATAGCATTTTTGAAGGATTGTGTGATTGCAAAAATGAATAAATAGCTTCCCCACATAATCAATGCAGAAAAGTTATAAAAGAATGGTTAAAATGGATTTGTTTACAAAAAGCAAATACTGCAAACCTCATTAGTCAAAGGCTAAATATAGACCACAACATGTTACCTGTGGCACCAAGAGTCAATTTCTGTAATTTCACCATTGCTTTGTAATCTTTACGGATTCTTAACCAATAGAACACTTTTAAGATGGGATTTACAACATTATAAAGTCTTGACATAGGCCATTTCTTTTGGATGTCAATACACTTCAAGTAAGAATAAATTATAATCCTACTGAACAATATAATCCTTATAACCCCGAATACTTTTCAATTGCTTTTTAAGTTGTTTCACTAAATCAGCAGGCTGTACCAAAATTGAAATATCTCTACCAACAGCATTTAGTCTATCTCGAACTTCCCCATCTTTAAAAAACAAGTTTAAGGGTCTTCCATTAATTTCTGTCAGTATCCAATTTGTTAGAGAAAGCCCATCACAAGTTGGAGCTCTGGGAACAAGACCAAATCGTGCAGCAGGACTTCCAGGAAGTACATCACGAATCTCAGCTGTATTACCTTCCTGCACAATGCCAAGACTTTGGCCCTCTGTTTCTCGGCGTATAGCAAATACACGGCCGCAAGGCACTCGGCGAATGACGAACTCAACCTGGAATCAAAGAATAAAAAATAATGCCATAAATGTGAATTGAAGTTCTGAGACATTAGCAAATTATTCAAGTTTCTGAAGCAGAAAAGAATATTGAAATTTTATTGTCTTTTACTTTCATACACAATTCCTGTTATAAGCAAACATTGAAACATATCACCAAACTGGCAACATTCCACAGTGAAAGCTCTTGGTTGCCACAGCACATTAAAATTTCTCAAAAATTGTTTTAATACTGTGCAACATGAAGCTTAACATTACAAAATCTTTAACAAATATATATGAATAAAAAATACATTTTTTGTGTACTAATATTATAAATAAAAAGTTTCCACAGCAAGAAATTATTCATAAAAGGCTATTTAATGGCACACACGACATTTTATAGCTCAACACATCATTCCCATCCTAGGAGCATCCCAGAAGATGGTTTGGGGGAGAGAGGGGGGGCAGCTTGCCCCAGGACCTGACTTAATCGAGGGCCCCGACTTTTTTCCATACAAAAGAAATGAAAAATATATACATCCCTAAACCAAATTTAACGCTATACATTATTTCTAATACAGGGAGAAATGAATTCTGTTTACGAATGGAGGAAGGAGGAAAGGTTTTGTTTTAAATAATAATCAACAGCCCATGGGTTTCTCTGGACACACCTATCCCAATTAATCTCCCTACTTGTTCTTCCTGCCTGTGCTCCTTGAGTGACATCCTAATATTAATATCTTAAGTTGCCAACAGCAAAACTGCCTTTGAAATTTGTTTCCTTTTATAAATATATAATGCAGTTACACACAAAAATACTGTATGCAACTCGTTTATGTTGCTTTATTGCATTCGGACAAATTCAAAAACTCCATTGTTACTAGTTTTCAAAACATGTACTTACGCAATATAGCTGAACATTATAAACCAGATGCATAATGCACGCAAAAGGGGAATCTCTTTAATTAATCATTTTCTTGCATGCATTAAATACTAAATTGCAGAGATGCAAAGAACTCTTGACTACATTATCTTATTCATGCAAGTGAAACAATTCTACACTGAAATTTAGTTGTTGTATAACTCCTCACAAAAAGCAATATCATTTATTCAGTTTTTATTATTTTGCTTAACGAGGTAAGTATGACAAGGTTGTAGGAGGAGAAGTATCACCATTTACAAGGAATTTATTAATTTATTCTATCCATTACAGAGCTATTTTCCAACGAAATTTCAGAAATAGCTGGAAAGACAACACAAGATACAAACAATAACACGTGCATGATGTTTCTAACCATGGGTTAGAATTTGTCATAATTTTAACGTCAAGTCACAACAACACCCACAACATTTTCATTATGTCTAATGAAATAATAATGATTCATTTATAAATTAGGGTCTTACATAAAGGCTTGAAGTTCCTCGAATCAATTTCTGTGCATCACTTGCATTCTGAACAGGAACACCTCCCGTGCTCACAAGGTGATCTCCTATGTGAAGAGCATTGTACAGCATCGGATGCTCCTTTTGCTTCCAGCCTGCAACCCTGCACACACAACATATTCCACGTCAACAAAAGTACAAAGTCATGAGAAAATAGGTTTGTTTTAATTATGAAACTGGCAGATACTTGCGAAAGCAATAAAAACTCTACCATTAAAATAAGCATGTAATCGATGCAGGTAAATACTCATACTAAATAATGTTAACTGATCACATATAATTTCAAAAATCTATGTTTATTATTAGAATTTTTTTTAAAAGTTACTAATTAATTTATTAGAATTATTTTGAAAATAATAATTTTAATGTTGGTCATTACCATATTATAAGTACTGTTTGAAACAATCTAATAAGTCTTATTGTGTCGGTTAAAATTTAGTATACGGAACACCATTAGAGAAGCGTGGCAGTGGGGCTTAAGCCCTAATTACTGTACGTACTCTAATAGAAATGAATAAAACTTACGGATAGCCGATTTTCATGGTTCACCCTTCATATGCTTTGTCCCCGCCGCATTGTAACGCCAATTTACTTTCAAAGATAAGTTTTCTCGCTTTGCTCGCCCGGATCCTAGTCATGGTGAGGCTTGGACCTTCGGCCCTCGCGTTCACTATAAACATCCTCGAGTCTATCCAATGCATAATTACCAATTCACTTTTATAAGTCATCACTTTTCAAGAGAGCCTCCAGAATTCCTACTGCCTAGTTAACGCTGGAACGGCACAAAGTGCCGGTTTAAACGACTTCCTTAGGTTGTACTGTATAATACATTTCAGCCATTGTGTCTTTTCTTCAGTAGGATCATATCACTTGGCTCAACATTGCACATTACTGTGTTTATATTACTGTAGATGTCTTTTGTCTTCCGAAAGGTAACCTTCACTCTAGAAATTGCAAAACTAGTGAATTTATGCCAAAATACTTGTAGAATTGTCGACTCTCTCTGCTCACATAATTCCATGTTCTCTGGAGCGGCAAGGCTCCAGCCTTTTGCCATTGTGATTTACAAAATACCTTGAAAAACCAACACATTTTTATGCCGAAATATATATGCAGGTATATGCCCACCCTCTTCATTCTACCTTTGAACACTACCACACAGAATGGCCCTACGGATGTAAAGATTAAATGTAAGGGCAAAATACTCACCACACAGCACCAAATGCATCTACTAAAGCAATTGAATTCGTGCAATCCTTTCTCCGCAACTGCAGCCGCACACCACCAGGATGCAGCATTTCTCGACGCAACTGCATAACTTGCTGTTCTCTCAATGTCAATCGCCCAACGTTCACACTGTCAGCACTGAACATTGCACCGAGGTGCCGATAGGGATGTGGTGCAGGCTGCAAGCGTCTTTCTCCTTCAGTTCTTGCCACTCCACTTGCAGATCCAGATGCACCCCTGTTTCTGTCGGCTAAATTAGCAGACACCCGAGGGGAACTTCCTTCTGATGCTGAGGTACTTCTGCTTCGCCGCCGTTGAGAAGCACCAACTGTAGGCGACTCAACAGAGGTGGATCCCTGTTGAGAAGTTTGCATGGAAGATTGGGCGGAACTTTGCTGACTTACAAGAGGTGGTGTAGCTGCCCCTGTAGTTCTTGATGCAGAAGAACTTACATTTGTTTCACTAGATTTAAACCTGGGAGGAACATTAAGTGCTCTGCTTGCTCCAACTTCTTGACTTGAAGAAGGAGAATGTGTAGGTAGGAAAACACATTCATAATGACTCAATACCTCACTAACATCTTGAAGGGAGCTACTTAATGCACAATTCACACTGGCATGACTATTAACACTATTTTCTTCCTGCCTACTGCTACTAATACTATTAATGCTGCTGCTACTGTTACTACTACCACTGCTATCACAACTGTAAGTGTCATTACTTATTGTTACTGATGACATATTATGACTGTCAGTAGTTCTGGATGGCCCAGGAAGTACACTAAGGTCATCAGTAACAATAGACCCAACTGGGAGAGGTTCTTCATGACTTTCTGTTGAACCATTTGCCACTGGCTGAAGAGCTTCATCTAACAGATTGAAGTTGAAAACATCACCAGAATCAAAAGGAAGTGCAGAGTGAGAGACTGGATGATTAGCACTTACTTCTATTACAGTAACATTGCTAATAGATGGATTTCTTAATCCAGGGGAATGAGATAATGATGAACTATAAACTGATGGAGAATCCGGAACAGATGCAGCACGATTCAACACATGGCGAGGCCTGCAAAAATTATTATCATCAATTAGTTACAATCCATTTTTATTTATTTAGAATATGACTTATTCTTA
>BOPP01000066.1:953358-1055094 GCA_017312745.1 Gryllus bimaculatus | reverse complement strand
ATAATGTTAACATTGATTACATTCACAAAATGTTGTCTAATGACTGTCAGGTAGGAATCTGTTATTTAATTCCTCCCATTCTCAAGATTAAAGAACAATAACCTTGTATATACTGGAGGTTCTGATTGAGTAATGTAAAAGGCAGTAGAAGGGCGACTTTCATAATTTAAACTGCTATGTGTCTGTTGTACAGAAGTACTAGCTAAGGCATCCATACTAGTGGGTTCAACAGATTCTGTTACTGCAACTGCATCTGTAACAAAAACAGGATATTATACCAATGAATAATATAAATAAAAAAAATAATTTCTTTTGACAGTGACAAGTATACCAACATGGTAAAATTGAAATACCTGAGTTTTCCAAATGCACTGGTTCAATTCCTGGTACACGTGCTGATGGCCCATAAGGAGTTGGAGGCAGGGGAGAGTTTGGGTCTCGAGTTGGAGCCAGAGGTAATCGTGCTTCAGGCATTCTACTGTACAAATTTTCACGAGGAGAAAGTATTCTCATTTCTTGCAACTTTGATCTTATAGTCTCCACCCACTCCATCATCAATTCCCTGAATATTAAAATGAAAATGAATCACTTATCAATCAAAAATATCAACATACATGTGTTGAATATTTTGAAAACTCTTACCATGATGGAGCAGCAAGTCGAATAACTTCAGAACTCAAAGTTATCACAAATTCATACTCATCTTCCTGGGCACATATGGTAGGAGATACATGCAAACAATTGTTCAGAGAAATAAACCAATCTGGTTTATGAGCCACAGCCAATTTCTGATCAGTATAAAGTTCAAGCAAAGCTTCTGAATCATCATGAACACAGAACACTACCCATACTCTTTCACCTTTCTGAAAAATTCAATTGTTTAAAAAAAAAGGGGTGGGTTTCATGTTATACAATCACATCAAAAGAAAGACAAGACCAACCTTCGGAAAAGCTCCATTTCTTTTCTCCACAGTGGGAAGCTTTTTAAGCCACGCATTCTTATGGATTTCCCGAAAAAGCACATTTTGAGGGTTTTGAGTCATTTCATAATTTTAAAAAGTATCACTTGCAAAACAACTTCAAATGCAAAAAAGTAATGATATCAACCTGCCATCAGGATACGATCATCACTTCTCTCCCACGAACCACAGCGAATGCACCACGGTTATAACAAAGATTACCATATAAATATCAATCCTAAATATCATAGTATGATTTTCACTTTTCTCCAGCACTTCGCATTGTTGACTGGAGTAATAAATTACCGTTGCATATCGTTACCAAAAAATAAGATTCTTACTAGTCAATCCCACCTGTTAAACAGTACAGCTACAGACTGGGTACATTCACTACCTCCTACATTTCGCAACCACCTGCACACTGCGACCGATTCTGGTCAGGTTATATCGTCTTAGCACTTCATTTCTCTGTATGTAATACAAATGTTCCAATATTCTGCACACAAATTGTGTAATTCTTCCTTAATAAAACAAGTTGAGAGACTCACGCTTCACGAACTACACCGTCCGAGAACGAGTGGGATGCAGTGAGTTAGTGGAAGTTGTTTTTTGTGTGGGTAGTGCGGTGCAACTGGATGCCTGCGACAGCTGCCGGGGCCTGGAAGTGAAATTATCTGCATGTTGTCGGCGGCATGAAATCGAGCAATTCTTGATAATGGAATATGTTTATCTTAAATAGTTACGATTTATTGGGTTTTGTATTACGTGTTATTCGGCTGAACTAATAACACCCATTTAAATAGATTATTTGAAATTCATTTTCTCCAAAGTTAGCATCCACTTTCCTACTAACTTTTCTCTGGATTATTTCTTAATGAAAAAAATGAATTAATGTATAAAGTTTGAGTAAAATATTAATAAATGTATGATTCAGTAAATAATTCAACCAATGAGTGAATACTCTTTTTCATTGATCAACAAAAACCTCAGTCAGATTCGAATACCTAATCAGTAACTCCGATATTTGATCTTAACAATTAAGAAGACATACCATTTACAATGTGATTATAGTAGTGACAGTAAAGTGACAGGAATTGATCATAACATTACCAACATTACCATTAGAAAACATCCCCATGTTTATTTCATGAATGAAATATTGCAATGTTTATTTTCCAACGTCAAAAAGCAGCATCAACTATTTTTTCTATAAAATTATTGGGCGATTGATTCACTTGAATCCCGTGAATTTCATTCACAACAATAGCAATTTCGCGAAGAATTCGAAACACCGGCAATTCTCTTCTCCAGTTATATTATTTTAACTCTGTGAGAATATTATTTTCCATTACATAAATGCATGGAAAGATGTTTGGAAAGAAGCAAAAATTTATTAGTTATTTCGTCATAAAACAAACAGACTCACTTATGGATCATTTCAACTACAAATGATTGACGAGTTTATTGATGCCATTACAGTTTTTGTTGGCAGTACTGTCAGTATGGAACCGGAATGTTTGTCTATGAACAAGTCCAACTGTCTGTGAATGGTAATGTCAGAAGAAATCTTGCGAATTACGATATGAATTTACAATAATATTCACTTACAAAAGAGAAATATAGTTGTAAGTTAATAAACGTTCCAGAAATAAGTTTCCAGTAACGAGGTTGAATTGCAACAGCGTACATACATGGATATTTGCGAAGTGTTATGCACACATTTACGGATTTAAAGTAAATTTTACGGAATACGATCTATAACAAACATTGCCTATTAATATTTCTAACTGATAAGCTATGCTGATAAGTTATTTATTAAGTGTTCGAAAGCGTGTATGAAAAAAAAAGTGAAGTTACAACTTCGCCTGTGAATAAAACTTTCTTCCCCCTTAAAGTTGGTGTTACATGAACAGTGGAGTGTGTTGAAAAGACGCGTATTTTTTAACATAAAATATAGTTTCTTCGCCCAAGATTGGCCAAGATTAAATGGTATACACATTGTACACATTAGACATCCAATGAATTGGCTCAATTCATATTGACTTCTAGCCATGTACTGGATAGCAGTTCAGAGGCTTCAATGGATAAGGAAGCAGGAGATGTCAAGACCGAAAAAGTCATAAATGATGCCACCATAATTAAAGATGCCACTTGTAAAAAGAAAAAGAAGAAAAAGCATAAACACCATCATAAACATAAGAAGCATGCTAGTGATAAGCATGAGAAATGTGATAAACATGAAAAGAAGCATCTCAAAAAGAGAAAGCATAAAGATAAAAAAACTGAAGATAATTTAAATGCCAAAGACAGTATCAAAATTAAAGCAAATGTGAAAAGTGCTGAAATTGATGTTAAAGATGTAAAAGAAGAAAAGAAATGTAAAGCTCCAATCAAGGCTGCAGAAAAAACTCAGGTAAATCAGAAATTAGTATCTAGTCATTCCTTAACTGTTGAGGAAACCCACAAGGATGAGTGTGAAAATACCAAAGAAGAGAAAGGTCAGAATAATGAGGCACTTGCCTGTTCAAAAGATGCTGACATTTTGTCATCTGAGAAAGCAAATGACCCTGAACTAAATATTATTTGTGAAAGTGAAAGAGATTCTGAAAGAAATAATGTTTCAGTTATAGGCTGCTCTAAAGCAGACTGTGCTAGTCATAGTGAAGTGTTTCTTGGGTTGAATGCAAGCAGTAATGTGAAGATTGAATCTGATTCAGATATAGAAATAACTGTTATAGAGGATGATATTGACTTAGAAGACTTGATGCAACAGAAGGCTTTATTACAAGCGCGTCTTGGGGCTTATATGTCTGATGAGGATGATGAGCAGGAAGATACTCATAAAAATGACAAAATTGAAGGAAAAATAGACCCAGGTTCAAGTAGTGCTTCGTTTAATGATAATAAATCACCCTGCAAACAGTTAGATAGAAGAAAGAGGAAGCGTAGTGGAAGTACGAGTCAAAACAAAGACGAAAAACATATAAGTGATGTTAAAACATCATCAGCAGATGAACAAAAAAGTAAGCATGAATGTAGAGAAAGAGGGAAAAGCCGAAATACAACAAATGAAAAAATCCATGAAATTCTTGACACTAAAAAAAGTCGAGAGAGTGATAGAAATTATCGTTCATATAGTGGTGACAAAAAGTCTCAGTATCGAACGACAGAAACAGAGAATAAAGACAGTGACAGGCATCATAAGGATGAAAGAAGATTCAGTAGTACTAATAAAAGAACTCAGTCATCAAGAGAACACACTTACTCAAAAGGAAATAGTACTTATCGATCACCAGTGTCTCATTCTAAATCATGTAGCCACAGTATAAGTCACAGTCTTGAAGTTCGTCGCTGTGATCGAGGCAGAGAACACAGATCTGCATCAGATCGAGACAGAGACAGAT
Organism: Gryllus bimaculatus; assembly: GCA_017312745.1. Classification (NCBI taxonomy): domain Eukaryota; kingdom Metazoa; phylum Arthropoda; class Insecta; order Orthoptera; family Gryllidae; genus Gryllus; species Gryllus bimaculatus. The sequence continues at coordinate 1,050,731 of BOPP01000066.1, read as the reverse complement.
CCAATCTAGAAAGAGAAAGGGAGAGAGACCGTGAAAGAGAAAAGGAACATGAAAGAGAAAGACAAAGAGGGTTGGAGAGGGAAAGAGATAGGAGGAGAAGAAATGAAAGTGAAAGAACAAGTGATAGAAAGAGAGCATGTCACCATCGCTCTCGCTCAAGAAGTAAAAACAGAGAGCATGAAAGAAATTATCATCACTCAAGGCATTCTAGGCGTGGAAAGTATGGACATGATAAGACAAATAAAACAAGAGAAAATGTATCAGAAAGTCTAAAAGTTGATAAATCATCATCTGAAGATGATGTAGACAATATTGATACCGAGGATGAAGATGAAGAACAAATCATACAGAAAAGGAGACAACAGCGTGAAGAATTATTAAGGAGACTGGGTGCTGCCAGTGAAAACTCTGACCTTTCAAATGTCAATAACATGTCCAGTATTAGCAGCTATGAACATTTGTCTGCATGTGAGGAGAAGAGTGTGAATGGTCAGGTGCATGAAGTTGGTGAAAAGATTCAACCAAGTGAAACAAAAATTGAAAGTTCAGTTGTAGATGTTGCACAGATTTTGGTGTCTCGTCTTAATGAACCTGAAAGTGTTCAGAAAGGCACTCTTCCCCTACCAAATGAAGATAAACTGGAAAAGCATGTTTTGAAGTTAAGTAGTCATCTTCATGTGGAGAGTAGTGAGGAACCAAATCTAGGTTTTCAAAAACATGAGTGTAAAGAAGGGAAAAAGAGTGAATGGGATATGTTTGCTGAAGCAGATAATATGGAAACTTATAGAAGTCCCAGCACACTAGATAAGCCTCAGGGTGGACCAGAGAACCCAAGTCTAACAGACAACTGGGATGATGCAGAGGGCTACTACAGAGTCCGCATTGGGGAAGTTATGGATGGACGATACGTTGTTTATGGATATACAGGTCAAGGTGTGTTTTCAAATGTTGTCAGAGCAAGAGATAATGCTCGTAATGGTATGGATGTTGCTGTAAAAATTATTCGAAATAATGAAGTAATGCACAAAACGGGCTTAAAGGAACTGGAAGTGTTGCGGCGTTTAAATGATGCAGATCCAGATGACAAGTTTCATTGCTTAAGACTTTTCAGACATTTTTTTCACAAAAATCATTTGTGCATGGTTTTTGAACCCTTGAGTATGAATCTTCGTGAAGTACTTAAGAAGTATGGAAAAGCCGTTGGATTGCATGTTAAGGCTGTTCGTTCATACACTCAGCAATTGTTCTTAGCCCTAAAACTTCTGAAAAAAGCCAATATTCTTCATGCTGATATCAAGCCTGATAATATTTTGGTCAATGAAAGCAAATTGGTGTTAAAGTTGTGTGATTTTGGATCAGCATCACATGTTGCAGAAAACGAAATCACACCATATCTTGTTAGTCGTTTCTATAGGGCTCCAGAGATAATTTTAGGTCTTCCTTATGATTTTGGTATTGATATGTGGTCAGCTGGGTGTACAATATATGAATTATACACAGGAAAAATTATGTTTTCTGGTAAGACAAATAACCAGATGTTAAAATTTTTTATGGATTTGAAAGGAAAAATACCTAATAAATTAATCAGGAAAGGATCCTTTAAAGAGCAGCACTTTGATGGCAATTGCAACTTTTTGTACCATGAAGTAGACAAAGTAACAGAGCGTGAAAAAGTAGTGGTGATGTCAACATTGAACCCATCTCGGGATTTGTTGGCTGAGTTGATTGGCAATCAAAATCTTCCTGAGGGTCAGATGAGAAAGGTTAACCAGCTGAAGGATTTACTAGAAAAAATTCTAATGCTAGACTCATCAAAACGACCGGCTATTAACCAAGCTCTCACTCATCCTTTTATCCAGGAAAAGATATGAAGAGAATGAAAAGATGTATAAAAATAATTGGCAGTAGAGGAATTAATGTTCACCAAGAAATGTAAATGGCGTATCTGCATGTAAACTACACGTGAGTATACCTAAGCAGTCTTGCAGATTAATTAACTAACCTGCCATGGGTTCTTCAACTGCATTGCCAGTGCGTAGCAGATCATTTAATGAAGACACAAGATCGAATACACATGAAGATCATGGTAAAACCACTGCAGTTGGCATTGCCTCTGGGCAAGAAACTATTCTTCTCTTCCCATAGCTGGTTTCCTTCTGTGATCGATCAATAGTTGTTTTGTTATCAGTGCACAAATTTTTCATCTTTTTCACTTCAAACCAACATGTAGTAGACTTTGTTTCACTTTCACAGAATGTCTTGGCTGTGTAAAATAGTGACTTGAGATGAATTTTTAATAAATTAATATTTTATAATATTTGTGTTTTGTTTTTCAGTGTTCCTATTATCCATGTTTCCTTTCTTCAATGTTTATCGCAAATTTCTAAAAAAGGAAAGTTGTTAAGGTTGTTAAGTATTCTTGCATATTCTCGATTCTTTTGCAATATTTTCTTAAGAATTTACAAAATAAAGTACATTTATTCATTTTTTTAACACATTCCAGACAAACAAAAGATTTTAATTGAAAGCATATTTTATTGCGGCTTTTCCGACCATTCTTTTGGCTAGAAAATTTCTGTTTACACAAAAGTAAATTGTTTATGATGCTTTTCTATGAGTTAATAGCTGAACTTTTCAAATCAATAAATTACAATTCAACCATATAAATAAAATTAATACTAGCAAAATTGGAAAGGTGCAGTACTATTGTACTTTGCCATTTTGTTAAAACAAAGCACAATATATTCTATTATTAATATGCAAACTTGGAGATGGTATATTAGAAATCAAAGCAGGCAATTATGATTTTGATGTCCAGCAATTCAATTTGCTCATTTTTGTGTGATTAGTGGATGTAACTAAAAATTATTATATTTTTTGTTTTTACAAATATAACAGAGATAGAATAATAAGTACTGAAAATTGTGATGGAGGGGAAAGAGCACAAAATTTGTATATTCTATAAAGAATAAATCATTCTGTAGTTGGAACATGATCTCTTATTTTGGCCTACTACCTCAAGTTAATTCTGAAAAGTGTTTTCAAAAGTACACAGAAATACACATTACTTTTTGTTTTTCTCTGCAAGCAAACATTACTGCTTGAAAAATATACTCTAAGCTTGCTATTTCAGGATTTATGTTCATATAAACCACACTGGGATATGTTTACAAAAGGATAGCAATTGCTTTTGAAAAAATTGCAAAAGAAGATACAATACCAAATGAAGAACTGAACAATTTTTCTCAAATGCTTTCACTCCAAATTAAAATTTTCTTCAGAGTGGTTTGTACGTTATAGTGAATACAAAGGATTAGTAAGGTAATGAAAAGTGTTTTAGGAAGATAAGACCCCCTAAAACTAAATGTCTGGTAAAAATTTTAAATTATGTACATGCTTTTTTGTTGTGATCTCTCCTAACAATAATATTTAATCTTTCCAGTTATTAGGCAACATTACACAAGTATGAGATTTATAATTAATTATAGACAAAAATACAGGAAGTAGCCTGACTTTTACTAAGCATTTATGTATGACAATTGTCAGACAGGAAAAGGAATACATCCATACCTAGTAAGAAGTTATTTTCTATCCCCCATTCCTGCATCAGCCAGTTTCCCACCTTGCCCCTCTCAGATGGAATCAATTTTAATCTTGGAATTACTTAAAGTCTAATTGCATTATTGACACACATCAAAATGCATTTAGTTAGGCATCTTTTTGACATTTAAATATTCCTCTCCCATTTGGTAGATGGTAGACCACTTTCGATGTATTTAGGAAAAATGAAAAGGGCACATTTCATTCAACTGAGAGATGAGAAAAGCGAATGCTGGGCCAATTCATTGATGAAATTTTGAGATGAGAGATTCATGCTGACCTATTTCAAGATGCAATAGCAAAATGAAATGAGTGCTGGCCTTCTTGCAAAACATTTATCCCGGCCCCCTTTATAAAAGTGTACAGTTAACATAAGTAACGTTAGTACCTTAAATAATAAAAACATCCTCCAAAAAACGGGTCCTCTTTTACTCAGGTCGTTTGGCCATTGTCAAGATGAGATGAATCAGAAAACAACAGTTCATGAACATTGGATTAGTGGTTCAAAAAATTTTGCAGACCTTTAGAGCTTTAAGTTGGTCACTTATATTGTTCAGACTCACATACAAACCGATGGACAGACAATAAAAGAAAATTTTAAAAATAACTGATTTCACATACAATACAAATAAGCATACGATTCAGTTGTAGTGAACCTTATTGATATCAATTGTAGTCTTGGCTATAGTGAATGTAGAAAATACAATGAAAATTAACTTCCTTTTGGAAAATAATATATCGCCTTAGTACCACAAATTTCAACACTAGGGAGCTTGAAAAAAAAGATTGTACACCAAAATTCAAAATCGAAGAAGTTTCTGCTGAGGTGAGAGTGGCAGACCCGGAATGGGCACCTTCCTGATGATCTTATACCACTCAGTTTCACTGCAAAAAGAACGGCAGTGTCAAGTTAAATCATTGGTCCCATTTCACTTACATCACAAATAAGGATAAGAAGATTCGGATATATTGAACCTGAACCTCGGCTATAGTGGACGTAGGAAATAAGTCCTGGAAATTAATTCCCTCCTAAAAAAGCATATGTACATGACCACAGTTTCACAAATTCAAACACCAGGCAGCATAGAAAAAATATCATCGACCAAAGGTTATAATCAAAGAAATCTCCTCTGAGGTGATGATATTGGACCTGGAATGGGGACCTTACACCTCTCAGTTTCACTGTGGAAACAAAGACTTGGCCTTGCCCTGCGTCACAAAACTGAACTTGCAATGGAGCTAAAGTGGATTGGGATTTAAATTTAACTGAAGTGCTATCTAGTGGAGTGACAACAAAATGAACAGCATAAAAGCCTTCTCCAAGAAAAATGCACATAGATGCCAACATTCAGGGGGATTGGTCAATCAGCGTCAGAGTTCATCGATCTGGAACATCCCAACATCCATTTTTGTATATACAGATAATAGTGAATATAGAGATAAGTTTCTCTGAGGTTGAGCATTAGGGGAATACTTCAGTCATAATAACTCTAAAATTATTGAACTAGCGACATGTTTTTTATATTAAATAGTGCTACTTGCACTAATTTTTATTTTTGTATTTTAACAATTGTTGAAATTACTTAGTAATATGTTTCAGTGGCTGCAATGTACCCAGGACTCTTGCAAAACTTGTTCTCAAGTGAAAGTAACATACATTGTTTTAGTCTTTCTGGAAATGAAATTTTAGAGAAGGTGAATATAATGATAGCGATACAAAGAAACTTATATTGTCTCCTTGTCAAAGTGTCTGTTACATAATCACATTATTTAAGACAAATAATAAAGCTATAGAAAGTGTGGACAGAAAGGAGTAGTCTGCAGCTACAAATAGATTAAAAATTAGAGAAAGGGGTAGTGTCCAAGTTTTGTTTACTTGCTTGATGCTTTTGTAGTACTTATAAATTTTTGATGAATCAACAAAATAAAGCAAGAAATTGTTTATGAGCTTCTCATATTTTTGCAACAACTCATTCATGGATATGAAAACATGAGCAAAAATTCTAACGAGCAAAGTGTTCCTAAAACTAGGGAAAATTCTCATATTGAGACGTTTGGCCAGAGAAAAAAGAAATAGAAAGGTGTGTCCTTGAAGGTTGCAAGTGGAAAACAAAATTTATTAGCAGTAAATGCCATGTGGACATTCGTCCCACTTGTTTCACACAATACTACTGTGCTTAAGGGAAGAGTAATTTTATTTCTTCTTGGACAAACGTTATAGTTAATTGGATATTTTCTAATATGTTATTAATATCTAATTATTCATATGTTATCTAAATTGTGTGAACCCTTCCTCTTGAAACTTGTGACATTTCCAGTCTTTTGTGTCCACAACTCACCACTTTCCCTTTGCATAGCATCTGCTGAAATGGACAATGGATTTCTCAACATTATCAGTCAAAAACATGATCTGAGCATTGATTCACAATAAACCAACATAATTAAAAGAAAAAATAACTTCATTCTTTGAAACAAGGAAATAAATTAATTTAATATTTAACATGGAGAGGTAGTTTTCCTCCTTTTTTACATGATTATTCAATACAGAGTAGAAAAGTTTCAACAAGCTAGCACACCTTCAAAAATTTCCAAAAGGCTCATTGTTAAGCAACAATATATTACAAGCAGTTTTAATAGTACATATGCATCAAATTCACCAACAAAATCCAACAGCGTTTGAATCAGTGAGTTTAAAGAGGAAATAAGTCGATTAAAAAGAGTTGAGATATACATTTTCTTTGTTGTTCTTGAAACTAGATCAGTGTAAAAATAAAACTTGTCCAGCTGAAGTAAGTGTTCTATTGTCATCTACAAATTCTAATGATTGGAAAACAACCGAGAAATTTCTGTATTCATTGTATGAACTGTGATTAATCATATATTACTAATAGTGAGGGAGTTGGTAATACTGTTTCTCGCACAGAAGAACTATCAGGTAGGAAACACCTAAATGCTTTTATGACAACAGTCATAGATATCTTTTGTTATCTTACATTTCAAAACCATCGAGAAGGTGAATATAATACCACGTAGAGAAGACATCTTACGTTTCCAAACCCGGTGATTGAACTATTTTATGAAGACCTTGATCATCGCCATCACCAAGCTACCCAAAAAGGGAGGGAGCAAATGGCAGCTCCTCTTTGGAACAGTAGGCTCGGTGGCCCTGTTGTAAAGAAAATAAGTCCAGGGGATAAAAACGATTCTTTACATCACAGAAATGCAAAATTGTAGTTACCGAGCAGCCCAACAACTTTTATGGAGTACATAACTGCCCCAGATGCTAGGTGCGGATATTATTAGCATGCTCAAAATTGTGCATCAAAAACTTATTTCCATCTTCAAATCACAGATTCATTTTTGTATTTTGAGTTACTCATTTAGCAGATAACAAATAAAATTCCCATGATGTTACATGAAAAATTCAAAATTAATGTTTGTTTTGGTCTGTTTTTTCTTTTGTTTTAATATACATATGGTTGTGTATGTTACAACCCACAACATTTCAACAACACACCAACACATGAGAGGCAAATGATAATACAATGTTCCAAAATGGATTCTTCACTCCAATATAGAAATCTTCTTTCACTTCATTTCAGAAATGCATATGCAGTTGAAGTGGCTGTGTTTTGTAAGGCAGTAGCAGTACTAATTTGTGTGCATGATGAGGCAAATATCACGGTGGAAGCCACCTATCTGGAAGTCACACCACCTGTTCACTTAAGATTGTACTGGTGTGATTGGTGTGATAAAACTCATTAATTTATTTAGCACAAGTTGACACATAAGTTACTTGATGAGAGCTAAAATTGCAGCTCTACGCTTGTTGTTTTGGAAAAGGGCTCGGATGAGTTGTTTAAGTTCATTTGCTGAAAATGCTCGTGCTAAAGGACCAGCTCCACTTGCCCAGTTGTCAGCAATCTCAGTTAGAGATGCTCTCAATACTTTAACAAGAGCCTCCAATTGATGCCACTTGTGCACGTGACGATGCACTTCCCGTGTATCTGGAAAAACTTGAGGAGCACGTTCAAGAACATCAGAAAACATTGCAGCAAGCAGAGTTGCCACGTGCGCTGGTATATCTTCAAGATTCACAATACGTAGCACTAACTCTTCCACCAAGGCATTCAGTAGGCAACCTTAGGAGAAAGAAAATTCATTAATTACATATTTTTATTATTGTGTTCACTGAATGCTCACAGGAGAGACAATATAAGTTATAACATGTGTTATGGAAATTGTTTAGTAAATCAAAAATCATGCTAAGATATGAAAAACAAAAATTAACTTTCTTATATTTTCTAGTCTATTATTTCACTACACAAATATTCTAGTTTCAACAGCATTAAAAATAAAACTTTTGTCTCAATAACGTCTCGTGTTATCCTCTTCAACAGTATTCACAAATGATAAATTAACTGATTGCCAAATTGCAGGAGAGATGTGAAAAAAGGTTGAAAGAAATTCATAAGTGCAAGTTGGAAAATCCAATAACATAGTCAAAGAACATTTAATTCTTCTCTGACAATATCACATGCCTAATGAGCAAGGAAGATGAAACATTAAGGCTCTACAGATACGCCATGGGAGAGTAATAAGCAATTGCTTGTTAAATCCTGAGTAGCCAGCTGTTTGCTTCCTTTGATGTGTCCAACAGACTGAAACATTTAGTAGGATGAGCACTGAATGTTTGGCGCTTGGCAAATAGCAAGCAATCCAACAGCACTAATCAGGATTCAGTGAATGTGTGATTGATACTCACCAAATACCGAATATGTTTAGCCACTTTTAGACTTAAGATACATATCTCACTTACCAAGAGTTCTGCAATATGTATTTTCAGGCAAAACAGGGCTCCATACAACTTTCAAAAGTTCTAGCTGTCTCAGGCACTGCCTCATAGCTTTTTCAGTTGTTGGAGGTAATGACGATCCTTCTCCAATGGTACTCAAACCTAATAAAGATAGTAATACAATTATTATTTTCAACTCTGATATCTCTGAACACCTAAGGAGTCATTCAAAAAATATGTTTGTAATATGGAAGTCTTTTCTAACCCTCTTCTCCTTTGTAACTACTTTTAACACACAAACACTCTCACATGAGATGAATGTTCCATTTGAAATCCCCTCCACCCCTTTTCAAAATTATAGAAAAGTAACCAGTAAGTATAATAATAATAATAATAATAATAATAATAATAATAATAATAATAATAATAATAATAATAATAATAATATAATAAAATAATATATATAATTAATAATAATAATAATAATTAATGATAATGATAGATAATGTGTTTCATAAACATTTTTTAGTCAATAAGATTTCAATAAGATTGTATTCTAGTAGACTAATGATTGGTCTAGAAGTTTAAACGAGTACATTTTTAGAATTTTCAATGTTAATTTTTACTGTGGAAGTTATTAATGCCAATATTTTAACCAAAAGTACAAGTCAGGACACTTAATTTTTAAGGCAACCCCCCCCCCCCCCCCCCTCGAACACTGGTATGATGGTAGTGGAAAGGAGTCATTCAAAACTCCCCCTCCTCTACAAAAGCAATACACATTTTGTAATGGTCATATCTTTATGATCTGATAACAAAAAGAAGACTAATAGATAAATATCATGGGACCCTGAAATTCAATTCAACAATACTTGGACTGTAGTGATTACTCTATTCGGTTGCTTCACCATCAGTCAACGTGATCTTCATTTGACTAGTGGTGATGTCATATGTAACCAAGAAGGAATTTTTATTGTATTTTAATTTAATAATAAAACTTGTAAATGTATTGCCTTTTTGCTGATGGTTACCTGATTCTCGGAGAATATTAATGATTTGCTGTCGGCTAGTTTGTGTGCACTGAAGCAACACATTAGCACCTAATTCTCGTAATCCTTGAACTTGATCCAAGAAATTCACTCCAAAACCTTGTCCTTGGTGTTCAGCCCCAAGTGTTACCAAATGATGGGCTATGTACATACAATTGTTGTGGAAGAGAGCTAAAAATAAACACACACAAAAATAGTTTTAAAAAATTTAACCATAAAGAAAAGAAACATCTTAATGAAACAAAATTAGATTCTACAAAACTGTTCACATTAACTGTATTAGCAAAATATATTTTATTGTTTGGTATCGCAATTTGAATGAATTCTGGGTAGTATGAAAATGTTAAGACAGTTAAAGGTACATTCAGCCTAGATGAATGTCATACTATCGAACAATGTTAAATACACTAAAACAGAAAGTGGGAGTTGTGCATGAACAGAACACACAACAAATACAGTTATAAACATTACAATGTCAGCATGTGTGAGATAAGGGTCTTCCACTGAAGAGCATGATTCAGTAAGGAATTAAAGAACAGAAAATATTAAGAAAATAATATAATAAAAAAATTATTTACAAACCTGGTAAAAACAATGTCTAAAATTTAAAATTTTAAGGTAATTTAATACAAACTTTAGCAAATTAATCACAAACGACAGAACATTCAAGTTATGAATTTTATTAGCGAATTCCATGATTTCGTCTGAGACAGTCACAACAACCAAAGACATTGCCACGGCCCACTAAGCGACGAGAGAAGACACCGAGTGACGCAAGCGGAGCAAGGTCACCTGTGCGATCCGAAGGCCGGTACATTCAACAGGGGGGGAGAATATTGGCCGCCGCTTTCGGCACCCCCTGCGCCCCAGTCGGCGACGATCGACCCCTTCCCAACCGCCTTTTCCCCGACGCAGCAGCCTGCCTAGCTGTTTGGGTTGATGACTTTCACGAGCACAGCGGATGAAACGGGCGGTGAATATTCTTCGTTTTCAAAGGAAAACCCATGCTTTGGGGCCTAAAATAACGTTCTTCAAGCAAAATTCACATTCCTTTTTTAACATTTTTTTTGTGGTCGCGGATTGTCCTGATTACTGATACTGATAAAACTTTTGTCATCAGCATTAAGAGTAAATTTTAAAACTAATTTATTAAAAAATCTTCACATGAGCTCATTTCATTCCAAATGGGGACTTTTTTTGTGTAATTTTCTCTGAAAGCATAAATTAAAAGCTGTCTGTCGTTCTATTATCTTCACAGTTTTTCTTGTGACCGGCAACTACGATCATCTTTCATACACTCACTAAAAAGGCATCCAGCAGAACGAACTGTGCTAGCCAAACGGCTAACTTATGGTTGGCACTTTTCACAGATAATCTTGGCATGTTTCACAGACAATATAAATATTTTATTGTAAATAGTGTTCAGGTAATGTTCTTCTTGTATGTTGGAATTGTCCACATCTTGCAAAGGCTAAGTAAATCCTCTAGTGAAAACACAACTCAAAAATATTACCTGCTTCATTGGCAATGAGTTTGTTTACATGGAAACGAATATTTACCAGAGAAATACAGTTCTCTGTTCTTTCATAATAAACTTTATTTATCTTTTTATATTATAATAAATTATCCACTTGAATTATGGAAGAAAGAAAATGACTTTTATACATTAAATAAGGGAGGTATTTCCTGATGTGCAATGCACTTGACCTGTGCAACTTACATTAATTCATTTCCCAGAAGTTTGGGGGAAATTATGAAACACAAAAACCTTCTGAAACCTCACTCTGCTGCAAGAGAGTCATTTCTTAACTAGTTTTACAAATGCAAAACACAGCACATTTAAATATTTCACAACTTTTTTTTTACTTACCAACTTGTTGTGGGATTGTGCTAAGCATTTGCTGATGGTGAGTATGTGAAACAGCCCAATACAGTTCGACTACCTGGCGGGCTGTGAGCAGCAGCCGTCCTGAACTCACATCGCTCCCCTTCTCTGCCTCAGCCAAAAGACGCCTCAGCAGCTCCACGAGCTCATGGGCACTTTTGCTGTAACATTTATCAGTCTATGTTAATATAATTGCATCACTTATTTATGTCATCGACTTCCATGATTGGAATCTGTGTCACAATTAGAACATTTTGGTAGGCAAGACAAGACTTGCTGCTTCTTATTTCTTGGTAGAAAGTCAATAATTTTGTGTGTATTGAGGTGAAAATGAGTTGAATATCCGAGACACCCACGCTAATTTATTTAGTTCACAACTTAACAGCTTCGCCAAATTCAATATACATAAAACAAAGAATATTAACATTGCTTAATAAATTCTTCTTTCTGAGACATAGTTTCACATTTAAAAATTAATTTAGAGCTAAACACGCTCACTCGATGTGAAAGAATAAGATGGCGCAATGAATTTGTCCTGAGAAAGTCAGGTAAAACTTATTCAAATTTTTTATTAAATGTTTACCTAAATTGCACTTGTAGAAATTCTATGCTGAATTACATGAGAGCCCCTTGCGAACATAAAGCCTTTATCCCTTATTTGATCTTGCAATGTGACGGCGACAGCGGCGGGGGCCGTCGTGTAATTGCGGAATGCTTTTCAAATGAATTCGAAAAAATATTTACCATAGAACTGAAAGGTGCATTGCAGACTTTTGAAGAGAAATACACAGGAAGTATTCCCTTCATAGAATTTTTAGATATTGAAACTACTCAGGTAATGTGTGACTGAATGTAAGCTCATCCACTGGTCCTGATTGTATTCCAACCATGATCCTGAAAAATTGTAATCTACAACTAGCCCCTTTACTGAACAAAATATTCAGACAGTATTAGAATCAGGGAGGTTGGAAAAAAGCTGTCATCATGACAGTTCTCAAGAAAGGAGACAAAAAGTTACCAATAAACAAGAGAGCAATTGGCTGGCAAGCACAGTGAGAAAAGTCATGGAAAGGATATTTGTCAGACGGCTTTTAGATCATGCACTTAAAAATTATATTATTCCTAAACAACCATACAGTATCATCCCTAGAAGACAAACATCCACAAATTTACTCCACTCATTAGATGTACAGACAAAAGAATTGGAGCAGAAACAACCATTTGATGTTATTTATCTAGATTATGTTAAAGCTTTCGATAAAGTACCACATAAATGTCTCATCTACAAACTCTCATCTCTGGGTATACGAGACAAACCATTCAGGAATATTTATCAGACAGAACATTCCAGGTACCAATTGGAAACACATCATCAAGATCTTGTGTTGTTACAAGTGGTGTCCCCCTAGGCCCGATATTATTCATTCTATATACTTGCGACTTCGGTAATGATCTGTCTTGATGAGTGCTGTGTGGATGACACCAAACTATTCTCAAATCCACTAAAGATGACCAGATGCTGCAAAATGCCTTCAATAAAGTGGTAGGATGGTTGAAATTTTGGTTGCTACCCTTAAACCCCAATTATTATATGGCCCTCCACCTAGCAAGGAATACCTCTAACCTAAACTATACCATTGGAAATCACATCTCCAATTCTAAGACAGAACAAAATAATCTCATCATTCACTCAAAATTTGAAATGGTTTAACTAGGTTGCTGCTGTTACCAAAAGAGCCAATAAGCTACTACACCTGGTTACAAAGGTATTCTCTACATTGCATCCATCTGTGATAAAACAAACTATATAACATACATAAGACCCATTCTTGAGAATGCTAATGTGATTTGTTCCCCATACTATCAAAAAATACCACTCTGTCTGTCTGTGTCTGTCCGCAGTCTTAAATCACTTTCCATATACTACAAATATAACTCCATATATATGTATGTATACAGGAAAGTAAAATTGAGTAGTTTTTTAGTAATTTGCCCATGAAATTATCACATCTTCTCTCTCAAAAAAGAAAAGGCTTCAAATTTTTTCTTTCGATTTTCTACACTTATGTAATGAGGGATTGTTCAAAATATGGTAATAGTCTCATATTTAGTATTGACCGATTTTTCAAATAGTGCAAAAAATAATTTTTAAATTACAATATTGAAAATGGAGATTTTTGCACGTCTGTTGTACAAAATTTTTATAAATTTGTCGTACAAAATTAGCTCTTTAAAAATGGTTATGTTCACTTTTTTGAAAAACAAACAGTTTTTGCAAACATGCCCTCATAGTTTATGAATTTCTCCCCCTCAAAAAGTAAGCAAATTGTCTCTTCATATGTAATAAGAAATGGTAAAAAAATATGGTGCTAATCCTGTTTTCAAAACTACAAAATTGAAGATAGAGATTTTTGCCTCAGACAAAGTCATTTGTACAAAATTAGCTCATTAAAAAAGGTGATGTACAATTTTTTGTAAAAGTTATTAGATTTTGCGTAATTTCTCTTTGAAATTAATGAAGCATTATGAGCGTACTGTCGTACGTAACAATAATATAACGTTGAATATTGTGAGAAAGTATGTGCTGTTGTAGCACCACTAGTTTAAAAGTTTGGTAATTTTTAAACAATTCTCATAAAAAAATAATTTTAGTAAAAAGATTGGTGTTACTAACAAAATTATTATATGATACAATCATTTTACCAAAGGAAAGCAATTATGTAGATAATAATGTAAGGTTGAAGATGACATACCTTATTTGACACTTAGGAAATTGGAATGTATAATCACTCAATTTTTCAATGGGTTTAATGTCAGGCTCATCATCTTTACATGGTAATTCTTGCTTAGGGATCTGAAAATAAATGACAATGATGAGAGGAAAGATGATCATCAAAATTGTGATTAAAACAAATGTTGGTAAATAAAATAATTATTTTTTTTCCTTCCTTCATTTTCCAATCAATTGAAAAGAAATTTTGGAATAAATTGCAACACTTCATATTCTCATATTCCATTGTATTAAAATTACACAATTACATTAAAAACATATATAACTACAAAACAGAACAATAATACAAATAAAATAATAATAAAAAGTATTTGGGTTTATTTTATATCTTTCTAATACTTAAAACATTGAGTAAAGTGGCTCAGGGCATAGTGCGCTCACTTCACATTCCAGAGGCCCGGGTTCAATTCCTCCGTCTGATATCCTGTTCGGAGTTTTTGTAGTTTCGCTCAGCTATCCAAGCGAATTCTGAGATGGTGCTACTGAAAGGCCATGACCGCAAAACCAATGACTCTAGCTGAATTTGTTAACTACATTAAGCCATGAAGGTTAAGTGAATTTGAAACATCATAGGTATCTGGTTGGTGATCTAATGGTGCCAGGGCAATTGCTCTTTACGGGATATATAATGGCTAAATACAAATACTTAAAACACATGTTTTAAAAAGAGAGTTGCACAAAATGTTCGCAAGGATCCTGTGGAGACTATTCATTTAAAAGGATCAATGCTAACAAGTTTGAGACGTGGACTAATACTAAAACTTACCAATGATTTACTTTTCTAACACATATTTGTAATAAGCAGATATTCTACACTGGATATATACATTATCCAAAATGAAATCTATCTCCCCCCTCCCTTTGCATTAAAAAACCTCCTTTAGACTTCCAAGATAATAAAAAACTCATTTACTTACAATAATCCCAACATCCATTGTGTCATGTAAATCTTTTCGAGCTATTTCTCTTGCAGTGTGCAAATGAAGCTCACAAATTTTGTTGGCAAACAACACATCAATATTGGCTGCATATTTGACAAGTGATTCATTCTCTTCTGGCAGAAATCCTAAGTAAGAAAGAAATTTTCAAAATATTAGGATATATTTTCTTTATATTTCAGGTAAAATAAATTCTAAATAATATTTTAAATATTCTAATAATATAAAACCTTTTTAAACCTTCAGTTGCCAAAATGAAGACAGAAAAAAAGTTTCAAGTTTGTTCCATAAACTTTTAGTTACTAAGTACTTCATATCATTCCCTTCTTCAATCTGTTTGAATAAATATTCCATAGATTTTAGAACTAGTGGAGCTACAATAGCATGTATCTTCTTGCATTATTAAAACGGTTATGAAATTTTATAACACCACTTGAACCTGCCAAAGGGCAATCAACCGGCAAAGGCATATACTGTGCTGAGATTCAAACTACTTAGGTTTTGCAAACACTTAACATTACCATTACTCCAACTAGCTCAGTTAGCAAACAACATTCCTGACCTTCAAAAAATAATGTTCGAACATTAACAACTTTCAAAGATTCAGAGGTTTTAAGGAAAACTGAACCAACTTAATTTTTTTAAATCAACATCGCAGCATTCGAGATAAAAATTAACAGTTTCACACAAAATTACCCAAAGACTATTTTTCTTTTCAAAACTTATTTAATGGATGGCATTAATTAAATAGCAATGCTACAATACTACATACTTTCATGTATTATTTACAACTATTGCAAGTTTTGAGAATACAGGGACCATTTTTTAAGATTCCCTAGCTCTATCCATGGAAAAAATGTGGAACCATTTTTGAGAAAATGTTTTTTTAATGGCAATGTCTTCAACTACAAATAATAAAATGCAAAAACTAATAGGTACTATTTTAATGTACCTGATCTTTTTTAAAGGTCTGTTTTTAATAATTTTTTATTCATGACAAAAAATCCCTATCTTCAATATTGTAATTTTGCAGTGTTATTTTCATTCAATTTTCAAAAATGCAGAGTTGGCTGAAAATGGGACCAGAACCCCTTATTTGAATTGTCCTTTGATACATACAAGGAGTAAATTTGAAGAAAACATTTGGCCTAATTTTCTAATTTCACACAAAATTACATGAAAACTACTATTTTTTTCAAAAAATTGAGCACAACCTTATTTCATCATGTGTTATTGAAAAATACCGGCTTGGGGGGCTCACGGCAACAACAGATGTTACTGCAGTGCCTCTGAACAAGAGGTCCTAGGGTTTTGACGGTGGCAGAATTTTCAACACTGGTTGAATGGTTGAATTACATGGTTGAATTCAGGTTGAATTCAGCTGTCTGGAGGAGAATTCTAGCGGCTGGCTTCTCTGATCCACACCAGAAGAATGACAGAGCAGAACCCTAACAAAAGGGCAAAAGGCAGCATGTGATCTTATCTTTCTCTTTCCTGTCCCATCCTCACCAAATTAATTTGATAATTAGTGTCTTTTGTTTGGCTGATTTAAGACATTGATAGAAGAATGACATACTGATAAATAAATAGAGATAGACTACCATCTCCATAACTGGCAGAATCATAACATCTATGCTTTGTATTATGTTCACGTACGTAACACTGAGATAGCATGAAAGGTGAAAATGTTACTTGTGGCTGACATCAATCAGAATCAATTTAACATGTGATGCCGTATGAAAGGAATGAGCGACAAAACAATTCCAAGTGGCTGGCTGATCAAGAGCCTTTTAGTCAATCCTTAAGATTTGCACTATTCACAATAGCAAAATATTATATTTTATCATATTTTTAACTGATGGGAAGAGTCGGCACCTTTGGCAGATATTCATATCCTTATTGAATATTTCTTGGAAAGAACTCAATGTATTCAGGAGCATTCAATTTGCAACAATAAATTAAATCTTTTTGCAGTTTTGAAAAGCAGATAACACTAAATAAAGTTGCCCAGATCTGCTAATAAAAATAAACAAACAGCTTAGTGAGTGGAACTTAAAAGAGTTTCACCGATTGACTTCAGCTCATGGTGGAAGGCCTCAGCTTCGGCAGCAGCCTGGCGAAACGTATTCAAATCGTGACCATAGGCAGGGACTGTGTGGGCCAGACATCCAGTAACCAGCATCTCGCAGAGCTGGGCTCCTATGACTGCCCCCATGCGGTTCACTAGAGTGACCAACGGCTCCCCATCTCGTGCATCCTCCACTTGCAGGATGAGGTACTGCCTTGTGAACTCAAACACCTGCAAGGAAGACAATGTAAATGGATCAGTAGAAGGGTAGCCATCACTAATCTCTTTTATAATAGAAATTTTCAAGCCAATAGTAAAGGCAAAGAATGTAATGAAAAGAGGAGTCATTCAAGAATGTCAGTGTGTCCTGCAAATTCTTCCAATACTCTGATTAATGTTAAGTAAAAATAGTTCAACATAATACTTTCTCAAAATCCTATCAATAATATTTTTTTTGATACATAGTTCTCAAGTAAAGTAAGAAGAAAAAAAATAATGCAAGTATTTGTAAACATGTTCAGAATTTCACATGCACATTAGTACCAGATTTATCTGTTAATAGAGTATTGTAATATTGTGGTATGTAAAAGAACACTTCTAGACTTGTCTTATTCTTTAACCCTTCTGCGTGGTATCCGTCTGTAGACAGAAATTTCCTTTCTCTTCTAAACGTGGTATGCCATTCCTGGGTGGGTTGGATTTTCCTTTCCATTCATGGTAAGCCGTCTCAGGACTGAAGGGACCGTTACCTGTTTTTCCTCTCACTTGCATTGTTTCGTCTACAGAGGATGGTCGCTTGGCAGTGCCACGCACAGACATGCAGTGTGTTATGGCGAGTTTTTGGTTTCTTTTCATGTGTTTTGATACAAATATTTTAATATCGATTGATGTGTTTCTATTTTTTAATGGATTTTTTACAGCAATAATTGATTTACAATTCTTTGTTAACTATGTACTACGTATCATAAGAAATTATTGCGACTGTCAGACATACTATAAATAAAATAATAGAAATTTCCTGAAATTTAATACAGCCATTGCTAAATAAGGGCCACATTTTATGGGTGGGCAATTCCTACAACTCCTCCTTATTTGCTGCGATGTTAAAAAAATAATGGGAACAGATTGGGTAGTAACATTACATTTGAACAGAAAAAATATTCTTATAATATTGCGAGAAACGAAATTGAAGCAAGGTGAGTACATTGCACAACATTCAGGCCCCCTTTCAATGTTGAAATGGATGGATAAAAAGGCTGTTTCTATGATAAGAACCTACCATCAGAATAAATTCAAAACAGTCATTACAAACAGAAAAGAAGAAATTAAAAATCCTGTGTGCGTTCTTGATTACTATAAATCTATGGGAGGGGTAGACATGAAAGAACAGTACCTGTAAATATATTTTAATGAAAGGGAGAATGCAAGAAATGGAATATGTAAACGTTCAGAAGATTATTAAATGACACTGTGTTATTTATTATTTTGAAAACAATCATACTGGGACAAGAATTGAAATCTTTGAAATTTCGTATTGATCTGATCGAGCAATTGTTATCTACTCATTCACAAGACAAAAGGGCAGTAGGGAGTGATTTACATTGCTTGTCAGAAAGACACTTTCTTGAAAGAATTCCACCTGTAGGCGACAAAATTAAACAACGGAAGCGATGTGTGGTATGTCAAGAGAGTGGAAGACGTCCAGTGCCTACATTCTGGTGCCCTGAATGAAAGGTGGACTTTGCACTGACACTTGTTTTAAAAGCTATCATGCCATAGAAAATTATTAGGAGTATTTGTAAAGAAAATTAGAGTACCTTATTTTTAATTATGTTCTACTCTTGAAACACACTGACGTAAATGAATGAAAGTGTTGTACAGTTATTTTTTTTCCATTTCCTCAAAGTCATTATTATTGAATTATTATCAGTGTTTATCATATTATTGATGATGTGAAGCAATGCAATCTCAGGAAAGAGAACGTTTTCAGAGTTAAAAAGAGCAACACTGCCTGAGCTGAGATGCTCCCACAGCAGTCCCCAGCGGAGGCACTCAGCTTGCTACCTGCCCCTGCAGTGCTGCTGACTGCACCTTTCACTTAAAGTTGCCTTCAAATGCTATCGCACTCACCGCGTCGTCCCAAACTTACTTAATGTTCAATTTCTGTGCTAATTAATTAATTAGGGAATTATTATTGTATGCTGAGAAAATCTTACATCTAAGAAGTATGAATGGTCCTATTTTTAACAGAGTAAATTGTGTAATTTATGGACTACTACAAATCCATTTAGTATTTGTTTTAATTATTTAATGTTAAAAATTGTATGTGACATATGGGACAGAAACACCCAACTTCTTCCCTCTCTGTGACAACCACTTTCAGATGCAAATTAGGGTAGTTGGCATGAAGAGCTTTCATTCATTTGTAATTCATTTACTTTTCTGAAGGGACTTCATTACTTTCCTTGGCTTTTAACTAGGCCTAAACACAATCAAAAATATAGTTGAATCTTTTATAATATATGATGAATATATAATGAATTTTTTGGTGTTCATTTTCTTCAGTTATCACATGGCACACACAACCAGGTAAGCAGAAGCCATTTCTGTTGGACCCAATAAAAAGCATTTTTTTTTAACCAACTCAGCCAATTTTGACATTTGGTCTTGAATCCACTTATTGCATCACACAAAACCAAACTCTCTTTGGAACCTGATGGGTTCCCAAGAGTTCTTTTACATGCTGCACAACCATACAACTTGCATATCATTCATTTTTGCATCAACAAAATCCATAGTTTTCAGCCAAGAATTATTCTTGTTAACTTGGAAACAGGTTCTTGACTGACCAAGAGATGTTACATTCTAGACACAATTGACACATTCGTTGTGGTACCTCAAGAAAAGATGGTCACAATATTATGGCCTAAATGTTGGCAACTGTGCCTAGGATGCGGTCTCTCCTAGATAGTCAAAAATTGATTCTAGCTGCAGAATCAATAACTTTCATTGGAAACCACTGGCTAACAAGCTACCAGTTGCACAACTGCAACAAACTTCTGGTGTTAAATCATGACCAGTTACAGACCTTTTTTGGCTGAGTGAAAATCAATGTAATGACACATACCTTCCGTAAGTTTTGAAGAACAGACATGTAAGAAGGATGTGTTTTGTTGGGATGTGTCTCAATCTCCAGAAGTGCTTCACTGTTGTCATCTGTCACTTGCAGCACATTCACTTGACCTTCTTGCGTTGTAAGGGGTTGAAGCACTAATCGCATGAAATTCGATGCAAACTTGCTCACATGGTAGTCAAAGTTCCCAAGAATGGAGAGAGCAATGAAGACACCTTCCAGCTTGTTTAGACAGGAAGTATCTACATGCAGAGCAGCGCGATAAGGTTTCTTCCTCTTTGTCATGCTGTCTTTCAGGCCCAGACCCTCAATGTCTGGTTCAGGTTCCTCCCATCGCAAGCCTGTTTTCCACACTTCCTTAAGATCATACAACAAACGTTCCTGTATGAGGCGTGCCTCACTTCGTAAAGACCTGTCATATAATAAAACAAATAATAAAATCAAACATGTTGTAATTATTTTTTTTAAGTTGAGATTCTAAGAGTAATTACTCTCATTTCTAAACTGGCAGTGCGATGAATTGTATTCTTAAATTTTGATTGATTCTTAAATTAAGAGTTTACATAGAGTATTTTAAACTTCAAGTATGACAAAAAATATTTAGAAGCATCACTAGGATAGAAAGTACCAAAATCTAAAACATTCACATTCTTCTATTGGCCTCCTCCGCAAAAACAAACTCTGATTTCAATATTTTTCAGAACCAAACAGAGAGGTATTGAATTCGAACTAGTAACTGAATTTTGGGTACTTCGACATTTAATAAGAAGCTACAAATTAAATTAAATAATATAATTATAATACACATAAAACATTCTTATGAATTTACTAAGATATGTTATGACTTTTAACAAATATACCACAATATTTCAACTTAAAACTTGGTAATATTAGAAACATTACAACCCAAACCATTATTATACTTCAATTTATTTACAGAGCCTGTTAACTTTTAACCAGCTGTCATCCAATCAGGAGCTTAAACATCACTACTATAGGTGTCATCCAAAGTCTCAATTGGATAACACTGTAACAGCTGATATATGTCAAGAGACCCTATGTTTAAATCAAAGTATAGTGTATTTTTGTACCCAGAAGATGCTGAGATAAGGAAAACGAAATATTACACACGTGTAAATTTTTAATGAGGCATTTTCAGGAGAAAGATCATCCAGTAAATGAAGTAAGTGCTGTGTGTGTTTTGCTGCTTGTGGAAATTCCTGTGCTTCATGTGCATTTACTGCAGCCTGGAGAGCGTTGTCCATTAGTACCAACTGAGTGACATGACCTAATTTCAGGCCCACTTCCATTAGTTTTGTTGACAAAGTGTGCAGTTCGCCAGTGGAGCTTTCTAGTTCATGCTTTACCTGTGCAATGAATACAAGGAAAAATGAAATAACAAGTTTCCTAGACTTTATAATACGAATGAATGAACAAAATAAAATTGAACATCATGTTACAATTTCAATGAAAGTATTTCATACCAACACTTCACTTAAAAAAGATACTCAAAACTTCACTTTTAAATTAGTTCATTAAAACCAATAAAAACTACATCTAGTTTATTATACAGAACAATCATTAGAGTTTAAGTAAGCAATCATGCAAATAAATACTGGTAACAAACATTCTTGTTTATCATTACATTACTTATTTCTATCTTTAATTATATCAGAATAAAATTCATTCAAAGCATTCAAAGGAATGAAATTAAAAAAATAATACTGAATTTCAATTTTTTTTTTCAATAGAGCACAAATTATTAATTTAAAATATTTGAAATTATCATAAAAAGTCACAATTTAAATTTGACATCGAAATATCCCAATAACCACAATCAGTCAAGCTTGACTAATTCATCCCATGTCATTGTAGAAAACATAACCTAAATATGTGAGCAGATGTCCAAGAATACTTCTACCTAAGAACAGCATATTTATTATTTCTTAAATAATAAAATCATACCATTTTATCAACCTTGTCTTGAATAATTTCCATTCGGGCACTTTGCTGTTTAACCTCCAACATCAATTTTTTATTTTTTGCTGGCATTTTTAAGAAGCTTACATATGTGTTTTCCATTTCTTTTGCAACTTCACATTTCAAATTAAACACTGATCGTGACAAGTCTTCGATGTTTTTATTTAAATCATCCAATTCCACTTTATCTGAAAAAAACAAAACAATTAATCGTGTTAGGTAATTAAGTAAGTCATTCTTTCTCATGTACAATTATTTTCAATTCACATTTCTTACCAGCACATCGCACAATTTCAGTCACAAATGAAGCCATAACTGTTAATTACTACAATACACTATAACCATAAAAAATTACACTATTTTCCATAAAACGAAAACATGCATTCGCGCGGTTTGTCAACACAACACGAACATCCTGACAACAGTGTAGCCAATATCCAAGACATTGTATATTTATTATTTTTCTTGCAGGCAGAATTTATGGAATAAAAATATAAATTTAGACATTCATCCGTTCATCTAAAATTTTAGACGTAGTATCTGGAGGTTAAGAAGTTAATATTAATTCTCAAGATGTAAATAACCTTGGGAAAAGGTATATTCGGTATTACTAACAATGGAAACAAGAACATTTTTTCAAACGTTGGCAATAAGCACTACTTTGCGTCTTTACGAATAATATGAAGACACCCCCAACATTTATGCCAATAGTGTCAGATCAGCTGCTTTGAAAGGAAAACATACGTCGTCGTTATTTTGATTTCAGATTACCAATATTTCCTAATTATTTAAAAAAGAATCTTGTAGAGAAACTGTAGTATTTCTTACACTTATAGGCCAAGCAAGAATTCTTTAGGACAGTGGTTTTCAATCTACAATTCCCACCCCAAAAGAGAAAACATGCAACGCAAATAATTATAAAATACGTAAAACGTGTTGGTTTGGATTGAAATCGTATTTTTTTGAAATAATGAATTTATCAACAATCCCCCTTATTTTCACTCCCTGCAGATAGGGATGTAATCTGGGGGGAGCAGAAGGGGTGTAAGCCCCGGGTGCAGAATTGGTAAGTGGAGATGAGGGCTAAATTTAATCGTTCTAATTTTGAAATAAAGCATGTACCCTCTTATGCAGAAGAATTGTCTCGGGTGAAAACAAGAGTTTCGTCCCTGCCCGCAGGCGGGGTCAAGACTTCAGTCTTGTGTCGCGGTCCCACATAGTCTTGGCAGGGATTGAAAGTTCCCGCCCAGGTGCACAGATTTCCGGCGTTACTTTATTCAAAGACCACCCATATTAAACAACTATCCCTCTGAGCTACTGATTCTTAGAATGGACACTCAAACCCATATGTTGTATCTAAATGATTTTCCTGTTAACAAACTTCCCCGACCTTGACCAACCACTTAATAGCAATTTTCTTTATTTATCCCTTTTACATTCAGGAAAATTGTATGTATACCGAATACAATACACTGAATTTTCTGTAGAGAAAATGAATATTGAAGACGTAAAAAGTAGTATTCGCGCGACAGGTCCGGCGCCTCAGCTTTGTTCTCGAGGAAATCAGAGGGCAAAGGGATTCTGAGAATAACAATGAACCGTGATCTCTAATATCGTATCACGGCTACTCGCTCCTTTTCAGTTTCATTCTTCCTAGCGTTTAATTCTTTATAGGGCACAAGCGTCTTTAACCCCTGTTAACATGGAACCCTACTGGTTTGTTAAATACTCTTGTACCTACCTGTATGCCTGTATGTTAAGAAATTTAACATCCTTAACAACGGGGTTTAACATCCTTAGCAACAACCATCGATTCATCGCGATTCAAATGTTTATTAAGAAGAAACATGGCGATGAACAAAACAAGTCAGATTCAATCAATCCGGAATAAAATTAACTCATATTAGTATTGGGGATAATCATTAACTGTAATATTAATAGGACTATTTAAAAATGTTTATTAGGTAAATTAACCTCATTTTTCGGGCACTGCACCAAATGGCACTCTTCTATGATAATCATATTTACTGACGATCTGAACATGTCGCCACTAAAAGTAGACATGCCAACTTTCTCACCGAACATATTTTCTTTTTGATATCTTTAGGTGCAGGAGAATTATTTGCGTCCATATTTTCTCGAATCACGGTATACGAATATTGTTTAAATAGATAAATTACAAACAACGCCACTTATATCAATGTAACGTGCCGCAACAACAGAATTCATTTGTTTGCTATCATAGTAACGTTAATTTTCGCATAAATCATGAACTTTTATGGTAACGGGTAAAATGCTGAACATACCACGAAATGTTACACGTGTTATTACTGCCTCGTCCTATTTAAAAATCTTGGCTCCGCTACGCTCCTCCTCGATTTTTAACTTTTGGCCTCTCGTCATAACATTTCTAGGTATGTTAATAGCTATCGAATTAACTGAGCCTTCCTTACCTTAACGTCCTGGAAAAAACATCTGGTGCAGTAGAATATCAATGTCGGAAGTCACGGTTATTAACGAGCATCTAACATGCGATTGCGACAGAATCTGAGTCCTGCTGTCACTCAGACCCATCACTTGATCTTTTTTTAATTGCCTCTTTTCCTTTGTTTCGAGCATATGAACTACCGTATTTGTTTCATGGACAACCGTTCCTAATCTTTGATTCAGTGTGTGTCTTTCTCGTTCCCACGCAACGCAGACGAAAAGAGTATGGTCTTCACCGTCGTTTTCGCACTCTCAATGGACGCAGTTTGCGTTTTCTGATACAGCAAAATGTTTGAAGTATGCGCCGAAGTTACAATGACCGGTAAGTGCCTAAGTAAGGAAATAATTTACTTCACCGACCTTTTTTTCTATCCACGTCTTAATATTTGGAACGAGGCATTGAGTCCATCTTCCTGCGAGGTCAGAGTCCCATTGTACTTGCCATCTTTGTATTAGATACGTAACATACGTAACAGACTACACCGAGGAATTGTCTCCAGTAATGTGCGGCGAAAAATGTGGAAAATCGAAATAAAGAATGTTTATCGACCCCCAGACACTTGAAAGAGTTTTCTCGTTCGCCTCTGCAGAGGCAAAAGAGTTCCTAGCTCGCGTCGGTCAACTAGCGAGTTTTCTCGGACACATTTCTACTCCATTTGTTATATGACAATTAGGCATTCTCTACCGCAGTAAAACGCTAAACAGTGCGTAGAAACGATTGAGGTTATCATATTTACCAGTAAAAGATGTGATAACCAGTTTTTTTGAGTTTCTTACTGAAAGTTTTTTCTTTAAACGGTAATGAACTAGGAAAAACTTGTGAGGAAAAAATAATTTCTTGTAAGAAAGCAGTACATGATGAGCCATTTAAAAATAAAGATTTGAAGCAAGAACTTGAAAGGGTATTTTGAAGAAATGAATTAGAATTTTATTTTTTACTTACTTTTTTTACTTATTTATAAATTAATTTATTTATTGTGAATTTTATTTTGAGTTAATTGATCATTCATCATTTATTCATAATTCAACCAACAAATATAGTAAAACAGGCAGTGTAAAAATATCGGTGTTCAAGAAAATTCGCAGAGACGTATTGTACTTCTTCCTTACATGTCACATTCAGGTTCTTTTTTAACATTAAATAATTATTTATACGCAGTGCAGTAATGTATTTCTCTTTAGGCAATTCGTAGACATATAGATTATTTACGATTACGGAAATAAAAGAAGGATTTCATGGGTAAAAAATACACAAGAGCATGTAATAAAACAAGAAATGGAACTCGCAGCTGATCTAATTGCTGTCACCATTCTCGGCCTGTGGCACATAAAAGCATTTCGAGTCATCGAATGACACATTTCTAGTGTGTCGACGCAGCCTCACAGGCCTCTTTCCTCGTTTCTCGTCGCACATTTCTCGCAACGCATCTCTCGGTGTAGTCTGTTGCCGGCCTTAGTCTTGTCCTTGCGTCTGTCTTTGAGTGTTCTTGGATAGTCGTTGGTCATCATTTAGGTCCAAGTATCGTATTTCATTCGTATCTCCTGTCTCTCAGATCTTTTGGGAGAATGATCGCCAGGACTGGCGCTGCGCTTTTGGATACTGTCCGAAATGATGTCCGAATGATTATAATTAATTTTATTTTCTGCAAAACTGTTTTGTAATTGAATGGTTGCGCTTTTTTTCATTGAATAAATACATGAATAAATAAATGGATATGGATAACAATGCCAGGAACTAACACATCCAACAGATCCTCAGTTGTTCAGAACTGAAAACTTAGAATCAAATGAGAAAAAAAAAAGTTTGCAAAATGAAAGTATAATTATGTAATACCTATTTATTGTTCGACCTATACATTGGAAATATATTTATGCTAATGAACATTTTTCTTGCGGGAAAGGCTATTCCAACCACTTACGCCTAAGCTGGGTACTGCAAAGATAACGAAACTGAGACAACAAGAATCATTGCTGCCGCGTTGCATATTGAGAATAATCCGAAGAGTATAATACAAGTAAATTCCCATGTATCCATACTAAAAAAAATGCAAACACGTACGTACGAAAGTGTCCTTGGCGTACTCATTTCAAAATGACGGACACAACTTCAATTCTTGCTTTGTCCATCAACATTTTATTCGTACGCCAAAGATTTACTTTCTGCACTTGTTACGTAAATATATATTATCTTTTGAAATCAAATTGCTATTTTGTTTCTAACGTAGATCTGCGAGAGGAGAAACTTTGAAATAAAAAGCACACGCGACAATATCATTCATGTATTTTCTTTACGTGTGTTTTAAATAAAATGTTAATAATACTGCATGCACGGATATTTGATCACATTCGGCTCTTCCGAAGGTATTACGTGTACCTACCTAAAACCAGAGTATTAGCAGTAGTCTACGGAACATCCTACATGTGTAACTTCTCAGTATGAAATTTGCCATCACATATTCATTGGTACAAAGTGATCATCTTCGATCCCCGCGCATGCCCTAAAAGTTTGTAACATTTATTTTAAACACTCTGATTTCTGATTTCAAAAAGAGGCAACAAAGAGCAATTAAAATTCACTTACACGATAAGAATTATTCAGTTCGTTTTGTGCAAGCAAGGTTTCATTAGATTATTCCTACGAAAGCTGAAATGTTAGACACCATTACTTAACCTAAATTCACCATTTATCTTTGTTCGCGTTGTCCACAATGCGGATGCATTTTATCCACTACTTTTTCCATGTCGTGTTTTAAGAAAATTAATTTCCTCTCACGTATGGGTGCTTGTAGTGGAGAAGATGTAAATGTAATATATAAAAATCAATGTTTGTTTGTCGGTTCGATAATGCGCGGCTGTATCGTTCATTCGATTGCGATAAAACTTTGTCAACGTATTGCATTCTCTTGTGGAAAGGACATAGTACAATTATTGTAATACCATTATATGGCGCTGCAGCACAAGATGATGCTTCATTTAAATGTCCAATAACCTGAACTTATTGTTGCTGAGCGTCTCTGCCTGCCATGCGTCGAGGTAGAGAACAGGAGGCGACGGCTGCGCAAGAATGAGAGAGGAGAGGGAAAAGAGAGGGGAAAAGAAAGAGAAAAGGGAGGAGAGTGAGAGAGAGAGAGAGGAAAAAAGAGAGAAGGGAAAGAGAGAGATAGGGGAACAGAAAGAGGAGAAAAGCCAGAAATAGAGAAAAGCAAAAAAAGAGAGGGAAAGAGAGCGAGGGAAAAGAGAGAGGGGAAAAGAGGGAGAGACAAGTAAAAAGAGAGAAGGAAGAGAGAGAGAAGGAAGAGAGAGAGAGAAGGATAAAGAGAGGGGGAAATATATAGGGAGAGCGGGAAAAGAGAGGGAAAAAGAGAGCGAGAGGGATTAGTTAACTCTTAAATAAAGAAAATGACAAGATAACTCTTTCAATTTCAAACGCTATTTCCACAATTATTTCTTCTGTGCAGCAACGCGCAAGGAATCAGCTAGTACTTTAATTTTCTCGTAAAATACATAATCAGCTGCGAGGCAGCATGGGCTGTGGCGCTAGTCGGCGGGCAGTAGGACCTCACCAGTGATTGGTTGACTAACATTATTGAGTCCCGCAATGCCACATATTCCTCCTCTCGCAGCCAATGATTTGTATCTCATATTTTTTTTGGCATTATTGCTTCCAGGAAGCATCGAGGAGTAAGCCACCAGGCTCACAGTTAATGTAAGAAAAGTGTGATGCGATAATGAGAGTGAATGAATTGTGAGAGTAATAATAATTAAGACAACTAACCTATTACATATGTAACTAAAAATATATAAATAAATAACGAACATTTTGTTGTGGCTCAAACATTCTATAATTATTTCACGTCACTGCATATCGAAACTGATTTTATTCCAGGATTTCCGGAGAGTATAGTTTTCTTCATGATTGCATATTCACGGTCACTATTGGAACTCTCTCTATTAGAGATCTATGCACCTCGAACGACCAATGACCATAATCTGTACACGTTCAGATTAGTAATTTCTTCTTTCATACAATAGGTGTTTTTTTTTCTCACACAATAGGTCAAATACAAGTAGTCACGTATACATTCTTCCGGGTTTTGGGATAACACAATCCTAATACAAGTAGCAGGATAACTGTTATCGAGTATTTTGGAATTATCATTCAAGTATAAATATTAGATAAGTTCAAACCCATCATTATATTCACCATAAATACGAACCAGTTACACCATAAATCAATGAGTATTTGAAAGATGAATATTTTTTTACCTACTGTCACAAAAATTGCACTGAATCAGTTCACGTGGCCAATGTAGAATGAAACCTCTTTTCACAATTACAACTGATACCAAAATATTGATTTTTAGGTTAAGTACACTTTGTTGGAAAGCGTAATTTAACTCAGTGGGTATAATAAAAATCTAATTTAATTGAATAAAATAAAACACATATCAATGATTATTTATATAATATTGCACATAATTTCAAAGTACATATAAGAGAGCGGAGTGCAGCATAAATGGTGGATGTAATACTTTATTGGCACTTAGATACGAGTGAAATATTTTATGTAAAACTGTACATTATTCCTTGCTCGAGACAGTAAATGCCTTAGTCACTGTAATTAGAACAACGATATTCACATTTTAATGCATTTATTGTAATTAGTGTATCATGTATAACGATAAATAGTTTTATATTGTTTAGAGATTATTTGTACACATATTGTGTGTTGAAAAAAGTTTGAGCAAAAACATGAAAAATGTCACATTAAATAGATAACTGAAAGAAAATATTTTCACTATATGTATAGATATGGTTCAAGATGACATAACATAATTAGCAGCATCGTCGGTCGATGATTTCAGTCCTCAGGTAGGAAGAGGTACTGGTCCCTGTATGAACAGAAATTGAATGTTTCTTTTATACCATCAGCATAAGTATTGCTCTTATTTAGTGCCTTATGCATCTCTTATCTAGTTTGGGGATATTATGTGGATTTTTGCATTGAAAGGGAGGGAGTACATGAAACTAATTATGATACTTTCTTCTTGTAAGGACATATTGATTCCTTAGGAAAATAGTATTTTTAAAAAAATTCATAACACACATGAAATAATTAAATGTTCATAATCACATGAAATGTTTCTAACATTTATTTTCATTTGTATTCTTAACGAGTATTCTCAATGCAAATATTTTCAAAGCACGTAAATGAGAGCAAACATTAGCAAATACGGTGTGTGCATTGACTTTATGACACTTATGTGAAGTAAATATTTTATGTAATGTAGGTTAATCCGAAGTGGAGAAGAAAAGTGCATTAGTCTGTAGGCCTAATGAATAATATTCGTTTTTACTAATTTTTTGGTAGTTCTGGAATTCATATCTGTTAAGTCTTTTAATATATTTTTCACGTATTATTTCTGAACATTTTATATTTTGAAATTTTTTTTCCGCGAAAACATGAAAAAATCACATTAAATATGTATTTTAACTGAAATAAAATATTTTCACTATGGGTGTAGATACGATTGAAGATGATGTCTAATATAATTAGCAGCATCGCCGATTGATGATTTCAGTCCTTGGGAAGAAAGATGTTCTGGTCCCTGTATGAACAGAAATTGAATGTTTCTTTTATAAAATCATAATTATTTGTTCTGTTTATTGCTTTTATCAGCTCTAATCAATGTTGAGTCATGTGGCGTTATTGCTTTTAGAAACTATGGAAAGTATAAAACTAATTACAATTATATATTGAATATATTGTATTTTATCATAAGAACACGTTTATTTTCCTTTTTATAGGCGTCTCAGAATACATGTTACAAACTTCTAAGACAGGTAAAGAGAACGAAGATGAATACTATTTGCTAACGAACTTGTAGTGAGAAATTCAATATAATTTTGTTGAGAATTGTCAAATGTTACACATTTGACATTCTCCCTTATTGCCAGGGAGCTCTTCATGCATTAGCATTCAGCAGGTCACGTTCTGACGCAAAGAAATTCCGTGTACCTGCCGAAAACAGATGCATGGAAAAATGCCTAACAATCTGAGCTGATTGTTGATTGATTGATTAATGATTACGGGCGCGTCAACTGCTAAGCTCATTAGTCCCGTAAAAGTAGTACATGTTTTATCGCGGGAGAAGGTGGTAATCTGCCTCCGCTGGACTGCAAGATCCAACGCCGACCTACGTCGGCTAGCGGGGATTTTCCCCAGCTAGGTATCTCCCACTAGCGTGACACCGCCCTAGCCGGAGCAATCTCTAAGCCCCCGACAAGTCTTCCAACGTATGTGGTAGAGTAGTGCATGTGAGTGTAAATGTGTGTAAGTAAGGGCTGTGGATAGGACTAGGAAGAGGAGGGAAAGTTTGCGCAAGGCCCGTGTCCTGTTTGTTAGGGTACTGCTTCAACATTCGCTTGGCGTTGATCGCAGAAACCACGGAAAACCACGGATTAGAGCACACGGTCGCTAGAATTCTCCTCTAGGCAGCAGCTGAATTCGACGCAGCTGTTTAGGTAGGGTCAAAAATCTTGACACCAACGGAATTCGAACCCTAGGACCTCCCGGTCAGTGGCACGGCAGTGACATCAGTTGATGCTAACAATGTGAGGAAAACTTCACATGTTAAATTTCGTTGAACCAAACTTCCTCTCACATGTTCATTGTCAAAAATTGCTTCTTCGACCCCTCTCCTTGACCTAAATCATTGAAACATTTATTCTGAGAGACCTTTATATGTTTTAGAATCCAACACATGAGTTAATGAACTCTCCAAGAACATAAAATATTTCCGAGTTTATTACATTTTGTATTCTTAACACGTATCGAATTTCTTAGCGTAATTTTGGGTCAGTTATATCCGAGACTTTGTGGTTGCAAAGAATGCTCGAAAACTTAGAAAACCCGTGAGATCTTTTTAGTTGTGTAGAAGAAGAACACTACTCAATCAACGCAAGAGAAACTAAGCTTATGCGGTAACAAAATAATGTTAATCGGGATAGATAAATATTAACTTTTATTGAATCCCCCCAATTATCAAATTTGTCATTAAATAATAATAATAATAATAATAATAAAATAGTAATAATAAAGAATTTCCAGAAATTCAATAAAAGCCAGGGCAAATACTTCAAAAAATTTTGAAAGAACTGTGTGAAGGAATTCGTGAATAAGTCGCTTTTGAAATGAAATCGACAAATGAATTTTGTATTAATTTTAAAAAATATAAATACGCTTGAAGTGAAAGTTTTTCATGCTACTGTACTCTGAAAGAGTGTATGAAAGCATATATACAAGCTCTATAAATTCACAAAAGCAGGGGAAGGTAAGCAGGCAGAAAGCAATGGGATTTAAAAAATAAATATTAGCATTCCAATGATGCGTGAAAATTCGAGTTTTCGAATTTTACGCGACTTTTAAGACACATGGACTCGAGGATTTAACTGTTCTGTCTTTGAAGATAATATTGGAAACAAAGACATGGAAAATCATATTCATAATATTCATAGCGCCAGTGATAAAGTTTTGCATTGTTGGAAGAAATTGTGGGAACATTCCAAAATATTAAAAGAAATAAAACCTGTTTTTGCTTCTTATGGGAACCTTTATTGTGAAAACGATGTATGTTAAGTTTCTATTGTAACAATAAACGACGGTACGCAAACAGCAAAGCGCAAAGTTTTACGTTTCCTCGACTCTACGGTTTATCGAAAAAATGTATTGGAATTGACCCAAACATTTGAGATCAAGATTTTAATGGTAAAATCAATTTTTAGGGTTTCTAATACTAAAAAGTTCAAAATGTTTTTTTAAAAAAATTGATATCTTGGTTGAAGGATGGATTGATGGATGGATGAATGGATGAATGGATGTGTGTGTGTATGTGTGTGTATGCCACACATAACTCAGCCAAGTTTTTGAGCTCCAAATTGGTAAACGTGTGAGGGGAAAAACATGTTTATTAAAAATTGTCACTTTAGCCTATAGTAAGAGAATTGAAAAAATGGGAAAAGCCGTTATTCTCGTCCCCCCTCTCCAGTTCCATCACGTACATCCTTTGGTCCATAGGACTGGCAGTAGGTGGGAAAATAAATACAAGTTTGAAATGAAACGTGCCAAAAGTTGTAGAATTCTTGAGGTTTATCTAAAGTTTGTTGGTACCCTTCGGTAGTGTGGGATTGGCTGTCACCTGCTGCATCGCAGCTTGAGTAGGAACCTTGATTAGCCACTGTCAATAAATATTATCATATTATATTAATTTGTAGTAGTAGTGAAGGGATCAGTAGTGCTGAAAAGTAGTGTGCAAATTGGCCCTATTCGTTAGTTATGAAAATTCAGGCCCACCTGTTCGGCAGATTTTTCATGAACTTCTTTCCTATTCATTTTATATTTTCCGGCTAATGAAGAACTGCATCAAAGGTACACCATGTTATCGTTCCTCGATCTAAATGGTTGGGTACACGTTGGGTACACGAAGGAAACGTCAATACATCGCAAATTAACTCTTAAGGTAATTTTAAGCATATTTTGTCTAATAAACTACTGGGATATTCCGAATTGTTGAGTGGCAACAAACATTCAAAAGTTGATTTGAAAAATGCTGTCTAGGCAACAATTTGCATTGCATAGAAACACATCATAAACATAAAAATTGTTTATTATTTACAACTGAAATGAATGTATTTGTTCAGAAAGAAAAATTAACACAAATAAAAAAGCACCCAATGTATACAATTCGACTGCCTATAGTGGCTTAGCCATTTGAAATATACAAGTTGTTTATTAGACAAAATAGGCTTAAAATTGTCTTAAGATCTTATTTTCGAAGATTTCGACTTGTCCTCCTCGGACACTATGTATAATGAATTAATGTCCTCGCTATAATATGAAAGGGTCTTTAGTAAGACATTAAATTAGAATAAAACAATTCGACGCATTTGAATTTGATTGGTGTCCTTCTCTCTTCCTTCCGCGCCAGAGACTACGTGCCAATATTTGTGCACTTGGAATTCTGAAATGAAATATATCTCGAAGTGTAAGTCAAATTACTTGATTCTATAACATTTACTTTCCTTCTATAAACTATTATATATTATTTAGAGCAATTTTCCAATTGAAGAGCCAATTATACATAAAAAATAATTTTTTAAAGACCAGGGAAACTGAAACGTCAAATAGGAGAAATATTTTGTAATTTTCAACTCCAAGAAAAGTGCCTAGAAATATTATAATCTTTTAAGGGAGGGGATCAAACATACTACTGAACAATCCAACAATAATTTTTATTAATAATAATAATAATTTATAATGAATTTTGGAATAAAACATCGATTCTACAATGTAATACCTTGACAGTGTTATTACGTTGTGGAAACATTAAAGGAAAATGGAAGTTAAGATTTTCCTCCAATGTTCGGCCACATCAAATATTATCTGTGTTAGTAATTCATTTTGTGACGGGGAAAGGACGTGCAAGATTCAATAAAAAGTATTCAAATTGTATTACATATTTGGGAACACGTAGTCGTGCGTTAGGCTAACGCGTGTTAATGCAAGGTTCAGCCGTGGGGTTGTTTACGAGCGAAAACCAGGGTGTAAATTTTCGGGGGATTTATTTGAGTTTCTCGAGACATTCTGTCACCCGGGTTGCAAAATATTTTTAGAATGGGCGAGGGAAGTCTTATGACTATTTTTGTATGGATTTTTATACATGAAAAAGCCAGTAGCTATTATGTGAGAAGTTCTCTCTGGGTATCTGAAGATGGAGATAATCTTTGAGGTAAATTAGATTATGTTTACAATCTCATACTGCATGAAACACACATCATAAACACAACTGTAATCTGCTCGTTCCCACAGCGGCAATTGTCTGTCCTCGGTATCAACATCCGTTGTCCTCTCTTAACACTTTAGCGAACTGGACAAGTAGCACAAACTGGGGCTGAATTAACATCTGAAAGAAGTCTAAGGACGGCCAAATTGAAGAGTTTGTTTCCAGAGTGACGTATCTCCCAATTCAGTTAATAATTTTACATATCAATTTATTCTTAAGACACATCTCCATCAGCTGTCAAAAATTGTTTTCAAATATTACGTTTCTCCTCTGTGAACCGGTATCCGAAAACCTTGAATCCTATCTTGAGTTATAAGGTTGAATATTAATATTTTATCTTCCTGAAAACTATGTTTTTCATGGAGATGCGTGATTTTGGAAATAATATCAACAATGTAGCTTTCCAAAAATATTAAAATATTGATCATATTCAATAAAATAAATATTAAGTAAAATATAACATTTTCAATTAAAAATGAATCAAATATTAAAATATTTGGCACATATATGTTTGTTTAAAACTTATTGGGAGACCCTTATCCGGCGGGAGCCTTAAGCGCTTCGATAGCCTGCCCGTTGACATGACAGCCCACTATTCTTCGAATTAACTGCCGTTCTGGGCGCAGTGTATAGTGTGATTGTTCCTGCGCTGGCCGCGGTGACAGCAAAAGACGCCAGTAATGTTTAGTGCACTGTCGTCCGTCTTCCTGTCCGCGCGTAAATGGCGATTAAGCAGAGGTGGATCCATGAAGAATTGTTACGGGGGAAAGGCAACTTCCGGTTTAAGACCCCCGAAACTATTTGGGGAAAAAACTCGTTTCAAGTAAAAAAAAGTGCATGGTCAATGGGTATACTCTTTTGAAGTGTGAAGCAATCAAAACGTTGTCATTGTTTTGAAAAATTGAGTGATGGGATCAGCCTCCGTGCCAAAGCAATTTGTCCGCGCCGGCGGGGTGCAAGCAGCGGTCGCTCTGTTAGCCCGTGGGTGCTAAGCGGGGAGGTGCGGTGGGGTGGGTGAGAGGTGGCGAGGCAGGGAGCTTACGCGAGGGGCACGCAGTGCTCCATGAGGCACTTGGCGTCCGCCTCGCAGCACGGCAGGCGGATGCCCCAGTAGCTGCAGCGCCGCCCGTACGTCACGCACTGCTCGCCGGGGCCCGGCGCCTGCAACAATACAGCCCGTAGAAACAAGTTAGTCTAAAGTCTCTCAAAATAGTGTAGTCGGGTTAAGGCCTTCAATCTGGGGATAACTAAAACTCTCCCGCCATGAAAAAGACAGTAATAGTTTTAAATCAATTTTCAATTTAACACAGCCCGGCATCTGCAAACACCGCAATGAAACGAGTTAGTCTAAAGTCTCTCAAAATACTGTAGTCGGGTTAAGGCCTTAAATGCTGGCAGTAACTAAAATTCAACTTCCATAAAAAGGATGGTAATAGTTTTAAACCAATTCTTCATTTAACACAGCCTGGTAGTTGACAACACCGAGAGGTCAACATACGCTCGGGATCCTAGAAAGTGAAACCAGTTAGCCTAATGTTTGTTAAGATTATAAATGCAGAATAAATAACTAAGATTCAACCAGAATAAAGGCAATAGTTATGATTTTCCCCGATTTTACATTTCAAACAGCCCCACATCTAAAGATACCATAAGGCTAACACACGATCGACAAATGAAGTAATTAAAAGGTACACCTGTAAGTCTAATGTCCGTTAAAACTACAGATGAGATAAGGTCATAAATACAGACAATAACTAAAATTCAAGCCCCATAAAAATCGTGGTTATAATTTTACAAGATGGGGAGAATTGGTTTAGAGTTGAGGTTAGATTAAAGCGCAGAAATTCTCGGGGAATATGCTTGGGCTCAGGCAAACTGGGCAGGGGCAGGAGGGCGACGTGTCGTACCCGCTTGATGGCGTTAGCGGTGCGGAAGTAGCGGTTGAACCAGACGGGGCTCCACTTGTAGATGGGGCGGTCTTCGTTGTAGGCTGCACAGTCGGCCGCTAGGAGCGCTAGCAGCGCGGCCAGCGCGGCCAAGGCGGCGGGGGTGACGGCGGCAGGCCCAGCACGCATCGCAGCGGCTGAAACAGCAACCCGCCCTCCGAATCAGATAAATAAATAAATAGATACATAAAAATAATATTCGGTTTCGGGTTTGTGGGTTCAATCAGGAAGTCGTAGTATTGTTGATTAATTTCGTAAGGAAGTTACTAATACTTTCATAAGGAAGTTAAGTAAAATAATATCATTTAATTCGTACATTTATAAAATGTAAAATAACTTCAAATCTATTATACACATTAGAGCCAAATTTGAAAAGGACATTCTTGTTTTAAACAATACCATAGTTCGTGCTCAGCTAGCTCCATCGTCAAGCACCCTAAAATTATTTAACAATAAGAAAAAAATAATTAATAGCAATTAGTGATCCTCAAATCTCGCAGGAACAAATTTTCATTCATATATGAAGTTAATGATAACAATTACGTAATAATAGTGGTTTTTGTGTCGGTGGCAGGCTTCGATTGTACTACAGACCAGCTGAGTTTAGCTCAAAGCCAGCGTTTCCGCTGCATTTGCAGCGATGCTGGCCGGGAGGTCCCACAGTTCGAGTTCCGACGCTGAGATATTTTTCACACAAAGTAGCTACATAGCTAGGTCGAATGAACTGCAGTCTGTACGGTCGGCTGCTCTAATCGGTAGTTTTCCGTAGTTTCTCCGATTAATACCAGGCAAATGCAGGATCATTATTCTAACAAACAAGCCACCGCTTGTTTCCTTCCTCTTCCTTGTCCTGCCCTGATCCCTTACTTGCGCTCACGCACTACACTACCACATATGTCGGGAGACCATCGGGCAGCTTAGAGCTTGTCTTGGCTTGGGAGAGATCTGGAAGAGAAATTTCCCAGCCAGGCGATAGAGAATATCATCGCCACTTAGTATGATGAAATCATGCACTACACTTACGTGACTAATGGTCTTATTAGTTAACGCGTTCGAAATAAAGGACCAATCAATCAGTCAATTGAAAGAGGATAATCTAGGGTTGGACGCTTAAGTTGAAGGATGTTGGCAATTCTCTCGGCAGCGAAGTGTATTTGGTTGCATAATCTAAGGGGATACTTTAAACATATAAAGATGGATATTCTAGATTAAACATTGAAACGTTCCCTTCGAATTCGCAATAGTTTCAAATATTGCAGTCGAAACACACGTAATGAAAATGCATTACCTCCTCTCACAACAACTATCACGCCCAATTCTTATATTAAAATGATTGCATGAAGCCCTCCACAATTTCTCTAATTTTGGCAATGAATTCCCCTTCCTGAAAATATTTTAGCCCTATCTCCAACACCTTCCGATATATGTAGCTTCTATTGCTTAGACCGATATTTGATTACCTCTCTCTTAAAGTTTATCTTGACATGAATGTACTTTCTCTATCCCCACTGATATAGAGACGAATTTATTTAGTGTTATGCTTTGCCTAACCTCACTTTAGATATTCGCATTTCTGAAGCTACCTTTCATCGTCTTGTCTTAGGATTAGCGGTTCGTTTGCAGCCCTTTGCTTCTCCCCTCCATCCTGGCCTGTCTTTAACATACATATTATCTTCAGTTCTGGCGCAGCAACCGGTTTCAAAACGCTCCTCTTGGCTCCCTATGCAACATTCGTAAGTGTGCTGGAATGTTCTCAATTTTTTGGATCGCGGCACACCGTTTGTCATTGGGAACATTGAGGCACAGCCACAGAATAGAAGCAAGCCATCCCGCATTAGGACCTTAAACGTTAGAGAACTGTCCGTACTGCTTATTTCAATTTTTAACTATGAGTTTGAATCAACTGGGATTTTCAACATAAGCTCGCAATAAAAAAAACTCAAGCGACTTTCTTCTATGTATAAATAATTTTTTAATGGTGATATTTGTATTTGAAATCTTTCTTTGATGCATTCTTATGCCAAAGGAAACAAGCCAACAAGTTCCATTTAAATAAAAGACTATAATTATTGACAAAACATTTTAAGTTCTTCAGCTTGTAACACAATTGTCTGATGTTAGTGTCTCAAAGTTTTGTAAGTTCATTTTTTAATTTCTCCCATACTACATACGTAGTATAGAGAAAGTTATGTAATGGTGCAGTGATAAAAAGTTATTTTTGGCAGAAAAATTCGTATTGTAGATCCTTGGTACCGAGAAAGGTGAAAATTCATGTTTTTATATGTAATAAATTACACTAACAAATTGTGTAGCCAGATTCTTTGTTCTGTTGGTCCTTGGTTCCGAAAAATTGGTTCATGGTAAAAAGTCTGTGTTCATCCGTTTTTTCGCCTGTCTGCGAACAACACTAGTGCTAAAGCGTAAACAGGATTTTCATCAAAATTGATATTGCCCGATCGATCTGACTGATGTCGCAACCCCTTGAAAGTGAAGCAAATATTTTAATTTTGAGGAATTCTTTACATGAAGTCTCAAGGACAGCTTCAAATTTTTCTCAAAAAATTATACCCCATTTTTTGTTAAATTTTCTACCAGATAGGTCAAAATACACTCATCAAAATGGCGCCAAGTCAGTCCGATTTTCATTGAATTATATATATTTTTGAATGTGCCAAAAGTTAATATTTTTTTTCGGCGTCTTCCAAGAACTACAATGCAGTTGAAAAGAGATTTTTCTTTAGAATGAAATCTGTTCTTCAATATTTGATCTTTAAATGAATTCATGCATAATGTTTTCAAAATGAGTAGTTGTGAAGTAAATTTGCATGCAATAAAAGCAGTTTTAAAAAACAAAGTTTCTCAAGGGCGACCTCAAATGTTTCTGTATATTTTCTCGGATAATACGAAGTACTCTCATTTTCGTTGAACTCTAAATGTTCGAAAATTGCAAAGTTACTAATAAACCGAGAAAGTAAGTGCTGCTGTAGCACCACTAATCCGCATTAATATACTTTCGCACCACGCCCACGTAATTCCGCGACGCACTGCTGTGCCCTCGAGAACCACGGGGCTACCCGTTACGTCATTTGTTGCGCGCGACCAACACTTCTCGCCTTGCAGTAGGTCTACGCCCTCGCCGTTCGTAACAAGCCGCGCGATAACTCGTCTGCCGAGGGAGTCCGGGTGGAGCAACAGGGCGCACTCCACACTCCGCCAGCCGAGCGCCAGGCGTCGAGGCGGGGGTGGGGGGGGGCCTTAGGGACGCCGGAAGGGCGCGGCGCTTCCGCCAACTTATGGCTCCCTTCGGCCGGGGGAGTTGGCGCGTGGGCGTGGACGCTGGTGCCGCTCGTGTATCGCGCGCGCCGCCCGCCAGTGGTGGTGGGGAAGTGAGCTTTGGAGAAGAAACTGGCTGATTTAAGGTTGCTGTTACGGGATTCAAATATGTATATGGTAGGATAATGGTACTTCACCAAATTTGTTTTTTTAGTTCAATTCAAAGTGTTAATTAAAATAATACAATATTTATTTAAGTGACCACCAAAGAAAGTCAGTTTTTGAAGTACGAATAAAATGTTTCTAAATGATGTGACAAAAGCCGAGTCTGAAAATTTGAATTGATGTGTTAAAAATATTTTCGTACGTGTTGAGAACATTGTTTTAGTACAGATTCATGGAACACATGGAACTTACAAGTATATACTCTTATTTTCTCAAAATGGTAGTTACATAGAGCTTTTGCAATTTTGTCGTGTATGAAACTTTGATGGAGTTTGTAGGTTCCTTATACCAAAAACGTGAATAGTGCTCGTTCCTGCTTTCAGTAAATTACTTCCTCTAACACGTGTAGTCCACAATCCATGTCACAATCCATGTTTCAATGCCCATTCATGGGTATTGATACCGAAAAATTGTTTATGGCAAAAGTTTGTTCAGTGCCCATCCACCCATCTTGTCTGTTGTCACCAAAATTGATATTCCTCAATTAATGTGATTGATGCCACGCCCCCTTGAATTTGAAAAGAATATTTTTGGGGGTGTTCGTAACCGTTACAAATAATTCGAGAATGTAAGTGATGTAGAATTAGTAGTTTTAACAAATATTAATATTTTAAAAATAGACACAAAAATTCCAACCTTCCTGAAATTCTTTTCCTTTTGACACTTGAGTTGTTAAAATTGGTTTGGCTTGAGAGCAGCGAAACTTATCTGTACTGTGGAAACTAGATGGAATGCGCGGTACATCGAACCTACCATCTCTTAGTATAAAGAAATTTATAATACTTGTTCTGTATAATACAGAGTATTATGATCTGTCCTTTCAAGAAGTTTGAAGAATAAACAGCTGCTTTTGAGTAATTGTTACTTATATATCCTGGAGAATATAACAATTTAATGCTACTTAAAATTGCTGAAACAAAAACTGAAAATGAACGTATTTTTAAAGTACTTTTATAGTATTTTAAATGTTATCTCTGAGTTTAAATTCAAACTATTCGAAGAAAAGTGGCACTAATAGAAATATTTACAAACATTTTTCTTGAATGTTTAATTTTCTAATCGTTTATCAAACATTCAGAAGTAATGTATACACACACTATATAAATTACACATTTTAAAATTTAAATATATGGTAATTTTCTGTGGTAAAATTGTATTTTCTTAAGTGTCTCTAATGAACAACAAATGCGCTAATTTTAGAGCAACAAATAATTAAACACTAACCTATGCCTAATAAACAGCTGACCAATGACCTTTCGATGATAATTAACAAATCATACACCCCTCATTTACCAAAGACCAGAAATTACCATTTCACCGACGAGTACTGCGTCGTACTTCATTCGACGCGTACGAGACAGTTTGTTGACGGTCCCGCGCCACTCGCGCTCCCCACGCAGCACTCGCCGGTGGCGCTTCGATCGCGCGGCGACGTGCAGTCGCGTCCCGAGGGACGGGCGGCGGGCGCAGCGCGCCTTCTGAAAGGCGATGCCCTGCCTCGTTACTGCAGTGGGCGTCCGCGACTGGGCAAATTTGCAGCCCTCCAGAGACTCTGAGTCATCGCAAATTCGTCTGCGCATGCGTGTGAACCCGAGGCACGGGCGTGGTTTCTCGGATTCTCACCCCCACGGCTCATCAGAAGTCGTAATATAAGTACCGTACATTTCGGATTGATTAATGATTCCAGGCATTTCAGCTGTTATAACCATTTGTCCTGATAGTGTTGTGAATGCATTATTCCGGGAGGTAGCAATGCTCCTCTCCCCCTGGATAGTGACATCTGGCGCCGACCTACACGTCAGCTAGTCGTTGGGCCCTCGCTAGGTATTTCCTGCAGCTAGGCATCGCCCCAGCCGGAACATGATCTAAGCTTCCGTCTAGTTGCTTGCCACATGTGGTAGGGAAATGCATTTAAGTATAAATGTGTAAGGGGAGAGGAGAGGAAGAGAAGATCTTGCGCTCCCGTGGTCCGTTTGTTAGAGTACTGCTCCGGAATTTGCCTGGTATTGATTGGAGGAACCATGGAAAACTACCGATCAGAGCAGCCGGCCGGTAGAATTGTCCTCCAGACAATGACAGAAGTCGATCCAACTCTCTAGTTAGTGTCGAAAATCCTGCCTCTGTCAGGACCTATGACCTCCCGATCAGAGGCACTGCAGTGACATCACTTGATACCCTCAGTCACCTCTCCCGTCGGACAGATTGGGAAAATATTTTTGTTGCTGGTTACAAGTTTTTATGTCTTCTGCTTTTAGGAATGTATAAGAGAAATTAGAGAATTGGGAAGTATTTAACATGAAAATCAATATATGTCAAACCAAATAAAGTTAATCTAATTGTTAATTAGTAAATAAGTAATTCTGAATCATTAAAAATTAGGTAAAAAATAAAATTTTGTGTGAACCACGAGTGTTAACTGGTTTTAATGATAGCCGATCGATCATTAGAACCCTCATAACACTCTTGCTGCGTAAACAACTATTAGTAAGAAGCTAAAGCAAGTGCGTTCGGGTAGCTCATCAAGGAGAATTTTGCTACTAAAGGAGCAAATGCCTTTCGATGCGATTTGGTTCTCAAATATTTAACGGAGCCTTTCAGGCAACGAAAAAAATAGTATTTTTGATATTTGTATTCCCAAAACAACGCCCGTGCTGCATATTTTTTGGTAACCCCAGTAGCAAATTTAAACTTATAATTTAAAGAGAATACTGGCTGAGAATTTTGTTGCTTGTTACAGGATACTCAGCGGGATGAAGGGAACTAGAAGATCAAAGAGAGAATGCAGGAAGTATCATGGAGCAATATTTTGCAATAATCCCAACCCAGGAGAAACCAATTCAGTTCGTATTAAGTAGCCATAGTTTGTTTCCGGTGTTTCCTCAATAATGGAGAAGTAATTCAATATATCATACAAAAAAGAAGAGCCAAAGTACCATACGATATTACAGTTTATGTAGCGACTTCTGAAAGTGAAATATAACACAATCCTAACTACGATATAACATTCCTTCATAGAGATCTAGGTTTTAGAGAAGACTTGAAAACTGGGGTTAAAACACCAAAATATTAATAATATCAGAGAGTAGATAGATACCTACCAGAGAAGCTAAAGGAGAAGGAAATATGATTATATTCATATTACCCTTTAATATAAATGGTTTAATAAAAAGAAAGTTTAATTATTCCATTCTGAAAATATCGACACCTCATTTCTAACAACCGCATAATAGTCAGTAATTATTAATTTAGTGAACAATTGTTTCGTATACTGCAGGGTCAGGGAACATGTCTGTCTTTATTATGGTGACAATGATCTAAGATCTGAAGTATTGAAAAAACTATCAATTTTAATTTCACTTAGAGACCTTTTAAGAATCAATATTGTTTCACTTGCCCAAAAATATTCAACATAAAATAACCGCCTGTTTTCCATTTCGAAGAAAGTTTAGAAGTATATGAATTAGGTTTTGATTCAAATAAAGGATTTGTGTTAATTAATCAATCGATGTATAATTTTTAGTTTTATGATACCGGTACTTAAGTTTTGGTATTACCATAATGCTATCTGATCTGACATCCTTAATTACGAAAACCCTAAAAACTTATATTGTAAGCACCGGAAGTATTGTAATACCCCGAATAGTCACCTTGGTGCTACATGTATTATAAAGCGCAACTGCAATGTGCTTAACGAAAACAATTACTCCAGTGGTCAGTCCATTGTTTTAACGAACACAGTACATAATTTATGAACATGTGAAGACATATTGTACAGCAAGAAAGTTTAATAAAACGTTTAATATGATATACAAAGAACAACGAACATCAAGGCATTGAAAAGAGAGGAGGTTCTACGTTTAATAAACACTAATTATGTATTTTTCAAGTAATTAAAAATTAATACATATAGCTGAAGTTTATAAACTTTAAAATAAATAAAAAAATGTGAAAACCTACATAACGAAAGGTTCTATGGAAAATATCCTGAAGGTTGTCGATAACGCCTTAAGAAAGGTTAAAATAACAACTTTTATTACTTATGTCATTTCAGCACAAAGTATAAAACACATCGCAGTTTAATCCTATAGAAATACTGTAAGGGAAAGCATGCAAAAGTGAAAGCTATTTAGCTATTAATTATCAAGCTATTTGCAAAAAATATATTTATGAATTTATTATCATTTCAGTTAATTTGAATTTTTAAGCTTCCCCATAAATTTGAATCGAAAAGAGTCCACTGTATATGTTAATATAAAAATGTTTCTCGACGAATACTTTATGCAAGATATTTTAAATTTTAAATTATCCTAAGCCCTCGTGCCAGTCAGTAGCCATTGGCGCCCTTGTGGCTGTTTCAGAGGCCTTTTTTTCCAGGACCCATTCTCGCGGGTAGTCATGCGCAGAGAGCGTGCGCCGTGCGTTGAGAGGTGAGTTGGGTGGGGGTCGGTGGGGGATGGCGAGTGCCGAGGCAGCGCCACTGGAAGCGCCGCTGAGCGCGT
The DNA here is from genome assembly GCA_017312745.1 of Gryllus bimaculatus. Classification (NCBI taxonomy): domain Eukaryota; kingdom Metazoa; phylum Arthropoda; class Insecta; order Orthoptera; family Gryllidae; genus Gryllus; species Gryllus bimaculatus. The sequence continues at coordinate 1,006,220 of BOPP01000066.1, read as the reverse complement.
AATTGCGTCGCTTCCGGGCCGCCCCCACCACCGGTCACCGCCTCCGCCAGCGACCCTCGCCTCCCCGCGTCCCCCGCCCCGCCTCCTCGCCACCCACGCCTCCCCGCCGCCCCCGCTTTCCTCGCCTGCCCAGCCCCCTGCCTCCCCTTCCACCCCAACCACCCAGCGACCCCCTCCTCCCCTTCCCCCCGGCCACGCAGTCTCTGACACTCCCGCCACCCGCCGCCCCCGCCGCCCCCGCCGCCCCCGCCGCCCCGCCGCCCCGCCGGCCCCTGCCCCGCGCCGCCCCCGCGCGCCCCACCGCCCCCTGCCGCCCCGCGCCCCCTGCCCGCCGCCGCCGCCCGCCGCCCCCCCCCCCCCGCGGCCCCCCGCCGCCCCCGCCGCCCCCGCCGCCCCCGCCGCCGCCCCGCCGCCCCCGCGCCCCCGCCGCCCCCGCCGCCCCGCCGCCCCGCCGCCCCCGCCGCCCCACCACCCGCCGCCCCAATCGCCCCACAAACCCTGCCATCCCCGGACGGCCGCCGCCCGGAAAATAAATGAGGAAAATGAGACGGGGCGGCGCTTTTAATCCCTTGCGCGCCGCAGCGTCGTACCGTGCCCGCCCTCTCGCACAGCCTCGCGCCGCTTGCTATCAGCGCTAGGGGCAATGACGGTGGACGGAGCAGGCAGCGGGGAAACAGAAGAGGGCAGTAGGCTGAGGAAAAGACGAACTGGAGAGGGTGGAAGGAGAGACGAGGTGAGAGTGTTGGGAGATAAGAGATTGTCCCGGTTGGGGCCCCTCTGGTGGGAGATACCTGGGGAGGAAAATCTCTACCAAGCCCACCGCACTTCCAGGACTAATGACCATAGGAGTTGACACTCTTGGAAACACGAAATAATTAATCAATTAATAAAGCGAGATAAAAGGGGTGGAGGAAATAGGGAAGGTCCAACGGGGGGTGGAAAAGAATATGAAAGTGTTACGGTAAGCAGGCGACCAATATGAGACAGAGGAAAGAAGAGGGTACAAGGAGACTGAAATATTGATATGAAGTGAAAATGATCGAGAGATCAATGAGAAGGAGTGTGGAAATCGGAAGGGCAACAGCCCATGAAACAGATGATGAAGAGGATAGGTAGACGAAGATGTTGAGAAGTTGATGAAACAGAGATGGAGAGGATGTGAAGAGGGTCCAGAAAGTGAACAAGAGGAAAAGGACCATGAGAGAACAACGGGCGGTAGTAGACAAATGCAGACGAATTGGAAACTGCCGGAGTACCGAGGGGGCGAAGACGTGGTGAAGGAGATGAAATGGAGAGTGTAGAAACGTCGGCGAGAGAATTGGGGCGTGAAATACGAGAAGTTGAGGAATTCAACAAACGGTAGCGGTGTAGCAGAGCAGGCGTAATCCTATCACGTTGAACCGCTACACCGCACCGCGCCTCCTGCTATTAGCACCGGGTACAAAAGTCCGTGGGCGGCGTAGACGGGTTGGGCGCTAGGAAAAAACGGGAGAGATGAGTAGGCGGTGAATAAGGTTAAGTGAAATGGATAGAATGAGAATCGAGGTGGAGGAATATAGGGAAAATAGACGGTGAAAAACGAAGGGGGAGTGACGAGATGAGGAGGCGTAAAGATAATATGGAGAGGAAGAGGAGGGTAAAATGGTAGTGAAAAGTTAATAGGTGGTGAAGATGACATGAATACAATACAAAGAGAACAGTGAGGAGGTGGCGGAGAAAATGGAGAGACAACACGCCGAGGACCAGACGAGATAGAGAAGGTGGAGAGGACCGTAAGGGAAAGTACGGAGACGGTGAAGAAAATAGAGTTCAATGGAGGGACGGAGAATGTGAGTATTCAACAGGTGGTAACACACTGATGGAGAAGTCGGAGAGAGAGAGTCGAAGTGAATAGGAAGTGGAGAAGACTAAGAGGAGAGGACGCAGAGAAAAAGAGAGTTCTAAAGAAGACGCAGCGGAGGCGAATGATGGGTGCAGGATAGGGAGAACTAAGCCTTCGCTATAGGGAAAAGTAGAATGCACTGGAGAGTGGAAACGACAGAGTAAAGGTGAGACCCGAAGAGAGTAGGCAGAATGGGAAACACTGATCAAAAGTACTAAAAATTGAGGTAGAGAGGTTGGGAAGATTACCTAGAAAGTGAAGGTACGGTAGATAAACATGAAAGTTCAATAGGCGACAGCAAACGAGCTGGAAACGGTAAGCCCGATTTGAGAAGGCAAGAACGTGGTAATCTGAGAAGATAATTGAGGGGTATTTGAGAACATCGAGGTGAGAAAGTTATGCGCAAGTGACATTGGGGCACGCGACCATTTACTGACCATGCGTTTTAATCTTCTTCAGAGCATGTGAATTTCTCAACGCATCAGAGAGTGATATTGGAGAACGCGACACGACATTATGAGGCAGTAGACAATGATAATAACGACGTAAAATTGTTGTACGCTAAGAGGCAGATAAAGAGGTAATTCAATATGGTTGACGAAGATGGTGGTGGGTTAAGGATAATGACGAAACGAGGGCGTAAGAGAGTGTTGAAGACGGTAAAGTTGGTAGTAGAGACGGCGACGTGAGTCAGCAGCAGTAAGAAGATCGTTGGGGTGGAAAAGATAAAGCAAACAATTAGAGAGTTGGGGCAGATGAAAGATGATCAGAAGTAATGGGCCGGATTAACGCAAACGCTACTGCAGCAAGTTTTTTATTCCAAAGTTGTGAATTCCGAGTATAATTAAGAATGTTAGGTATGTGATTGTGGCGAAGTCGGTGTAGAAATATAAGCTTTAATTTCATCTAACTAACCTAAATAATGATTTTTGATAAAATTTATGTAAAATTTTTCAGAGTTTGCCTGCCAACGGAGATATTGAAAAGTTAGAGTATTAGACAAACTATCCTTTTACTCATGCAAGCACCAAAAAAAGAGCAACTGGTTTTTAGTTCATTCTACCTTGATCAATTGAGATGTTGAGAGGAAATGTCATTTACCCTTAATTTAACCGGATACCATATGCCGTGCGAGTTAGTCGACGGTTCAGTTTCGCCCCCGTGCAGTGCTGCTGCTAAGCGGCCACTATGAAAGTTTGACGCATCCTACTTTTCCTTACGACGCAATTCACTCAGTACAATCCACATATGGAGGAAGTAAAAATCACGATGTTAGTGACCTATACTGCCCTACCTGTCAGTAGCTCAATTGATAGAAATAGCTTTTGAATATTGAATGTGGCATTTCTTTCTCCCAAAACGCCACATAGAGTTTTCACTGATTCCGACATTAAATAAATAAAAAAAATAAAAGGAACTAATAAGCTGCTATAACGCTGAGGCGATGAGAGTGTTGAGAGGGCTGGACGAACATTAATTTACTTTTATTTATTCGTTCTCTGTTACTGCCTATTAGTAATCACACACACGCGCGCACGCAGAGACACACACACACCGGCTTTTTCCTCCCTTCTCGAGGGTTCCTAGTACATACCATTCGGTCACCCTTTCACATTTTTACTGTACTTTGGTGGGATGGAAACATCCACTAATTCGGCTGCCAGACATAGCCCGTGGGCCATTCTCGACTAAAATCTTAAAAACAATGTTCTTGAAAAAATTTTTTTGCAATTCGACTTTACGTGATTCTTATTAAATGATCATGCCAATTCCTTCTATGTATGTCTGTTATTTGTCTGAAAAGTCTAATGTCTGATTTTTTATGTTCTTCTACTGAATGGCTTGTGAATGAAGAAAGAGATAAGAACATTCATTTATGCTGCTTCAAGTTACATCTTTTGTTTAGGGCCTTATAAAATTTACATTGACTTTACTTTTTGTGTGATAAGTATTCTGTTTATTTGAAAATCGAGTCATCAATGTACGATGCGTAACTGGTGCACGTGTTTCCGGCTTCCGTGCTGTAAGGTGACACGCTGTGATCGAGAGCGTTTCGTGGTTCCGTGCATTGAATTATATATTTATTTTCTGTATAATTAGGCGGTTGCGAGCTATGAGAAGCCATGATGTCTTAACAGAAGCCATAAACAAACAAACACTTCACGAAGAGGCGTGACTCAACAGCTGCGCAGAGGAGGGATACTTCTCTGAACTACGCATCTGAATATACACTTGACCCACAATCACCATGAACAATTGCAAATACAAATAAGCACCTCCTTACTAGTAGTAATGCATTTCTGGATTAACATTTCACGGCAGCCCTTTACGCGCGTTTTATACGGACTACGTACATAGCTTCCACCACTCGTTTCTTGTTCCCCGATCTCGCGCCGTCGGAGTCGACTCGTTACGATAAGGGATAAGACCCGTTATTACATTGAACTTACAATATACCAGACTGGTTGTGATTCTCTTCGGTAGAAAAGTAATTAAAATGAAATTAACTTCATTGTATCGACGCTTTGAAAAAAATGATGTTTGATATATTTAAATTTTATACTGATATTTGATGATGGATCGTCTTATAAACATAAACTTTTTATTTAGGAAGGTTTTGGAAATGGAATAGATGAGAACATATTTTTTGAAGTGGACCACGAAAGTTTCAGAAGTATCACTTTTTGAATGTAATTATCAATATTTCATTATAATTAAAGACAGAAACTTTTGGTTTTTCATCCATCTGTTCTAAACTGTTCGAATTATTATACCTTAGTTCATGATTTTTAAGGATTCATATTCTCGTATTTGTTTGAATAACATTCATTATATTTTATTTTAATGTCCATAACGCCGTGAAAAAATGAAAGCGGTGGAGATGAAATTCGAGTGTCAGAGCCTACACCCAAACACAAACATGACGCAACAATTCTGCAGTGTTTGCTAAAAACATCCATCTTGACTCAAGAGAACTGTTGTTGTTTTTCAGTCGAAGCTCTGGCATTTTTGCATTTATTAAAGGCCTGCTGTAAATATCTAGAATAAGATTTTAAAAGAACAGAGGAATATTTTAGTAAACGAAAACACGAAAACCACAGACAATTCCCGCTTCCTCATTTAAAAGGAATGGAAAAATGAAACAATGATCTCTCAATGTTTTCTTTGACATTTTTCTTCTTAATAAATGATCCAACAACACAAAGGAATGAATTAATAACGCAGTTTTAAACATTGTCAGAATGTGGGGTTGGAAGAAAATTAGATTTCTGTAGAACTTTTATTAGAATTCGCAAAACCTAGCTCACATATAGTATTCATTAAACTTAGATTGCATAATGTGCATTGGGGTATTAGAATAGACACAGAACAATGAGAATAACATAATTTTACAGGTTGTTTGTTTATATTTACAAACCAATGTATTATTTATTAACCAACAATGTGATACACGTCACGTGGTTTATATACTATTTTTTCATGATGATTATTCTTTGGCCTAAAATGCTGCCCTTCTTATAAAAATGCATGGAATAATCACATATGTGCATGAATTAATGAATTATCATAGTACATTCAGAATGTAAAATGTATTCCTCTTCACAGCGGCAAGTGTTATAGACAAATACAAATTCAGTGGATGATAGGATTTTCAGTATGTTGCGCGAAAAATTATGTTTAATAATCAAAATGCAGTAATGCGACGAAATGGGCTTCAAAGGTACAAATTGAGTTATTAACGAGAAATTTTCTATTACTATCTGCACAGAAAAATCGAAATTCAATTCATTATGCGATAAAAGATATCTAAAGTACTTCATAGAGGCTGCTTAGAAGCCGACACTGCCTCACACAAAACATCCTGTAATTTAAATCCATCAGAGAAGAGAAATAATTATATTGCATTAAAGTACATAGTTTCTTCTATCCTTACACCAGCTTTAGTGTGGGAATATTGGAATTTTTTTTTGGCTTAGCTTCTAAGGAAATATCGTCGGTGAGAACTAACTTGTTTCCTCAGTTTTATTGTTGCAAACAAGAATTCCACTTTTTTCTATCCACTTTTCAACGTAATTTAATTTCATTAAAAAATGTTTGGAATGTAAGAATAAAACCAGTACAATAATTTATTTGCGAAGCGTTTGCAGAATTTGTTTGGGGAAAAAAATCTTGGAAGACATTCTGAAACATTTAAGGAATGAATATAACCGAATTTTAAAAAAAAACAGCACGAAAATTACAATTCTCTAGTCTAGAATATGTTTCAAGATTTGCAGAATGCCATGACACGAAAGTTCGTGTCATAGATCCTCGCCTCCAAGCAATGTGTCTGTGAATGTGACCCGCTTCACAGGTATGCTGTGCGGGTTGACACGCACAGGCGTTCGGTTTGAATTAAATTCTACTTACGTTAACATCACATAATGTTCCCTATTCTAATAGCATTTTTTTACAGTTGAAGATAAATGATACATTTAGACATATAGCATTTTTAGATACTTAGAAACTGGGATACATTTGCCCTCGGATGTTTGTGTATATCCATGTGTTTCTTAAATATATCTAGCCAATGACTATACTCCATTGTAATAAATTACATGTGAAATTCAACAAAAAATAACACAAAATAAAATGAGAAATTATGAAATAATAGACATAATAATATTCCTGTTATTTATATGATGTAGCCTCTTAAAATACATAACATCATAATATCAATATTTACCTATTAAATGAAAGTGCAAGCAGCAGCATTCGGTCCATAAGAAAGAGACAAAATGATATGCACACATTTGTGCCTATGTTTATGCCAGTCTCATTCAATTTAAAACTAATACAATATTAATAATCTGCAATCTCACAATAGTCCTACTAAACAGAATATTTCAAATGATATCTTAATAAGGGGAAATTTCCCCTCTTTTAAAGATGAATAAAAACATTATTTTCATATGACCATATGAGGTTTAGTCTTCAATTTGAACGGTAGGCTGTTGGATGCCAGAGCGACAAAATATTTCCTTAAAACATTTTTTTAAGAAGTGACCACAGAATATTGAGTTCAGTAGCAGAAGTGTCATTTTCATTAAAACGTTGGAATTAAAAAAAAATTATATTTTTTCAACTCTCCCATACGTTGTTTGAGGAAGAGAGTTTTCAAGAACCAGTGAAGGATGTACATATATTGCAGTATTATAATTCTACAAATAATACCAAAAACGTCCATGCTGTAGTACCAGATATACTTTCTTTTTTAGATTCTTTCACTTCTCGGTGTATATTGATTAAGTGATGTTTCCGGGAACATCATTTGCTATAGTAATTGTCAAATTAGCGTAGTGAATGATTTGGCGGTGGTGATTCCTTCCACCTGCGGATAATGAGATCAGGTACCGACCTAAACGACTTCCTACGGGGAATTATCTTCTCCAAGTATATTCTCCCAACGGGGCACCGCCCCAGAGGAGACAAGCTCTAAGCTCCTGACTGACTGATCTCCCGACCTTTGTGGCGGTGTTCTGCATGTAAGTGTGTGTGTGTGTAAGGGGAGACAATAAAAAGGAAAGGGAAATAAAAGATCACGCACGGGTTTGTTAGGGTACTACTGGCATTCATACAGAGAAAGAACAGGAATTTATAAGAGCGCCTGATCATAGACTTCTTCAGACAGAAGTTGAAGGACCCCACTATGTAGTTGTAGTCGGAAATCCACCATCGTTGGGGCTTGAACTCAGAACCTCCAGAACAGAATCGCTTCAGAGACTGCGGGAATGCTGACTCGGAGCTACACTCAGCCGGTCTCCGCGCAGACAATGCACGAGGGAGTCCGCCCGATATCCGCGAGAGAAACCATACATCACAGCCGCGCCGCCAGAAGCAGAAAAAGTCCCCAGCCTCCACGCGGCACGTGCTATCGAGGGCCGGCTGCGTCTTAGGATGCGTGCGCCCGGCCGCGGCCGGCAACAGCGCTCCCAGCGGAGCCCCGGCGAAGCCGACCGCCCGCAGTCGCCCGGCTCCACGCCCGGCAGCCGCCACGCATTGTGCGCGCGTCACCCAAGTCGCCCGACGCGCCGCTGAGCCGCTTACGGCAGCCGGCAGAATCCCCCGGAAGGAAGGTCGTAAAGAAAGGAGGATAATAAAAAATGACGCGTTGCTCCTCACATAAGCCGCGCCAACCCTCGACGGCCCACGTGGCCTGCCTCGCAACACCATAGATAATGTACAATAGTACGAGTACTTCGCTGCGCGACCATTTTTTGGAGCACAAAGAAAAAAAATGGTCAGAAGAATTACAGAGTAAAGAACAGGAAATTCAAGGGATAAAGGAGAAGGAGGTAAAGGAGGAGAAAAAGAAAAAAGAATCAGAGAAAAAACGATGTGAAAAAGGCTAAGGAAAAAGGATAAGTGCTAAGGAAATAGGAGAGGAGATTAAGGAGAAAGAAAGAAGAAATAAAAGGAAAGAAGAAAGAGGAGGAGAAAGAGAATAAATCACGAAAAGAAGAAGAGAGATATGGGTGAAAAAAAGAGGAGGCAAAAGGGAAAAAAGGAATGTAAGGAAAAAATATAATGTATAATATGATATAATGTGATATTAATATTTAACAGTTGCTTACACAGTCATTAATTTGATTTCTGGAGAACACCAATGAGAGAGGAGAGTCAACGGCGGACCCCACAATAAATTTCAATGTAATTAAATGAATATTTACTTTAAGAACAGATTATACATTTTAAGCAATATATTTAACAAATTTTGTGCATGTTTGTAATACAATATTTTCCATATTTTAAAGGGCATATACTACATTTTTTGTATTTGAGATCCATTCCGACGAGGCACAAGTGGCGACGTACTTTTTTTGAAGAATTGGTGCAACATTTACTACATTGCAGAGAATGCACAACTATTGTCTACATTAATAGATAATAAATAACATTTGGACGTGATTATGGAAATACTTGTCTGCAAGGGAAAACCGAAATTTTCGATTTGAAGCGATTAAGTCTAACGACGATTTCGAATTTTTTATGAACATCCGATAAGCCTTGAAAAACAAACTAACATTAAACATCAAATATTCAGAAAGGTTTTTATAATAAAAAGTCTTAAAATATGAAACAGTAATTTCTGGCCTAAACGAAGATAGAAGAACAATACTACTCTGGCGATCGTAATTGCTCTCTCATGCGACTTTTAAACGAGGTCTAAAATTGGGCTACGTGTCCACTAGAGCGCAACAAAAAGTAAGATACTTCATAAAATGATTCGTTACACCTCACATCGCTCAATTCATCAAGTCTAAGCTTGCATGATCGGCGAAGCAAGACAACTATATTCTAAGGCGTCTATTGTTTCCTGAATAGTTGGAGGAGAAAGGTTCCATGTTTTACAGCTTGAACTAGCGATGAAGGAGAAATACGTTTTTCAGCGTGAACATTCCTTTACTGCCTTGAAAAAATAGAAATGAAAATATTAAAATGCTTCAACTCTTTTTCAAAGTATCGGGAAGACTGAGTACATATGTTGGGCTGATGATGTAGGGGTATCGTAAATGACATGCTAACTGTACGTGCCAGACGTGGAATCTTTGCGCGCCAAAAAATTAATTGCTGATGAGAAGCAATTTTGCAGCTTCATAGAGTATAATAATATTGCGTTGCCGTTACAAAGAATTCAAGAAAGTATGTGATGTTATACCACTAGTTCGTTATTTCTGCTCTACCAATGTAGTGAACAGCGGTTTACGCTCAACCGAGAAGAATAAAACAAAGATAAGCGCGACTGCTCGTAACCTCACCCTCCGGACCTGATAATCGCCTCCGACATCTGCGGGCAGGGGTCGCAACTCCGCATCAGTGAATATTCGCGAGTGAACGCAAGCGAATATCGCCCCTTTCCCTTACTTGCAATTGCTCGCTCGAAGACTCGCTGGGTGGAAGGCGGTATTGGCGGCCGTGCGCAAATTGCGGCTATTAGGCAAACGAGCTGCGTGGGCGGTGGAGGTAGCGAGGGCTTGGAAGCGGTGGCGGGGATCGGGGTGGCGACGGAGGCAAAATCAAGGTTAGCGTCGGGGATAGAGTTGTGCACGACGAAAGGGGAGAGGTTTGGGGTGGCCCGGGTTACTGTAGGGACGGACGGTGACGAATATGTCGGGGGAGAAGGGCACGGGGGCGTCGGAATGATCGTGGGTGATGAGGTTGGCGACGATGGTACTTGAGTAAGGACGCGACGAGAGCTGGGCTGCGTCGGAAAGGTCAGAAGGAAGTGGCGTCTGAGGCCGTGGGGCGGCAGTGAGAGGGGATGGCAACGGCATGGTGGGTGGGGGGAGTCCTGTTGAAGGAGTATATCTGGAGTAGCGACACGAGTGGGCGGGAGCGGGGATTGTAGAGTGGCGAAGTGGTGGCGGAGGGGGGAGACAGCTGGGACGGCGAGAGAGAGGCAGGCAGCTTTGGAGGGGGTGGCAGGAGTGGAGGGTTGGGGTGGCGTGGACGCGGGAAGAGCGGCGGGAGTGTTGAAGGTGCGCGGGAGACGGAGTCGGCGTGGGCGGCGCGAACAGTGAGGAAGACGGAGGCCTTGTAGGTGGCAGGGGGGGTGTTGACGGAGTGGGCGGAGAAGACGGTAGAGGGATAGGCAAAGGAGGCGGCGAGGTGGTGAGTGTCGGGGTGGCGAATGAAGAGAGGGCAGCAGTGGCGGCGTGGGCGGTGAAGACGACAGGTGGCGAGCGAGTGCAATGGAGGCAGTCTGAGCGGCGCTGGCGAATACAGAGAGGTGGCGCGCTCGGCGCGAGCAGTGGGGACGGCGGATGCGTGAGGGCAGGCGTGAGGGAGCGGTGTTGGAGGGGAAGCGCTGAAGGTGGCAAATGCAGAAGGGCGGCGCGGTCAACGAAGTCTGAGCGGTGGGGGTGACGAAGGCGGGGGAGGTGTTTGTGAGGGCTGCGCGTCGCATCGCATCTGCGTGCGCTGATGGGCCCACGCCCGGAGGGCTCTCGCGGGGGCTGACCTTCGGCGCTCGCGTGCCTAATTCCCCCGCCCTCCCCGCCTCCGCGCCGCGCCGATCGCCCACGCTGCGAACGCCGCCCTTCACGCAATGAGTCCACTGCGTGATGCTCCGCTGAGAGCTGCGGCATCGTGCTCACGGGGAAGGCGTTATTGTAATTAATTACTAACTAGCTTGACCTTCGTGATTACATCGCCCAGAAGGAATAACTTTTAGAGTTACAACAGCAAAATACTACATATGTACTACTGGTACGGAACATCCAAAAACCCAATACCCTAATCTATACAGTATGTGCTGTCCTGCGCCAGTATCAATAGTAGTTTCAGCAAAGTGAAGAATCGAGACCGCTAGTGACTGATCGCGTGTTTGATACCGGGCGTGTACCGAAATGCACTTTGAAAGAGCCCTGTTTGAGACGAATCCGCTCCAGTTCCAGGATAATTGACACGAAATCCGCTAGTTGTTAGTTCAGTAAGACAGATTTTTGCTTGCATTACGACCGGGGCAAAGTGAGCTTAGCAGAGGAAGTTGAGGATCTGAAGGTCTATAGTTGTGACTTCACCGATAGTCATGATTTTACGTGTCGAATATGAAGTTAAAAATGCTGTGAAGTACAACCGATAAAACAAGGGAAACAAAGAAAGGGAATAAGAAGAACTAAGAAAGTGAAACAGACTGGCGAGAACATCGAGAAGAATGTTTTGTTTTCCGGATAAAAAATTGGCAAGTTAAAGAAAATTGCAGCTGGTAATCGGGTGTTAGAAAAGAGGAGCAATACTGATTCGGGAAAACATGATTTCCTTCTTCTGATACGTTGTCTAATATTTATTAATTATTCATTAATTACTTTTTCATTACCATTATTTTCGATGTAAAAAAGTAGCAATAATAATTGAATAGTAGAATAAACGTTCAGGTTCGTTGCACATGTAGATAATAATTTCATTCTCCACCGATTACGAACGTCACTTCTAACCTATTCCTTCTTCAAGAAACAATGCAAAACCATCACGGCCCGAGAATCACCCCAACGCCATGACAGGACGCTGAAAACTTAGGCGTTCAAGGATGAAATGCTCGAGCGAGTAAATGGTATGTACTGCATCACTCTAGCGCTTAATATTCTAAACCAAGTTTGTGGTGCCGGGATTGATTTCCTAGCCGACTTCATTGATCGGTGGATTCCATGGTTTCCCTAATCTTTTCCACACGAATGCCGTAGCTTCACCCTACGGAACAAGAAATGGACCGCACCAGATTATTCCTTTTCAACTTTTTTCTCACTCTCATTTTAGGCTCAAGCGCTGGGCTGTTCCGGCAGCCTTTCAAAGCCGACCCTCCAACTTTTCTGGGATAATTTTGTACAAGCGTCGGAGATTCGGTGTTCTCGCTACAAATTGAGAGACTCCCGAAACTTTGTATGTCTTGTCATAGGTTGTCCGACAAATTAAAATATTGTATAGAATGTTTTTTGCTATTTCACGTGAATTGTATAATTAAAGAATTTTTCCAAATCACTCATGATATTTTAATACAAATTTGCAATGCGTATGATCATCATTTTTGAATCATCTCCCTAATGCTCAAAATGCAAATGTTTCGTTTAACTAGAATGTTATATCGAAAACCATAATCCAATATTTTATCTATGGCAGTTCCATGATTATCCTATTTTTAATTTATAATTTATTTCTGGATTATTTAAACATACGTCACACAACAAAGTGTTTCGAATAAGAGGTAAAAAGAAAAGTAGGTTCCCTTATAGGACTTGGCTTTGTTGAGAAGAAGAGTGCTAAAAAAGCTTATTAAAATGCACATACTATAATGAAACTATTAATATGAGTTTTAGGAACAAGAAAGTTACTAGATTTTGTACACGAGTGAAAAAGTGTAACACTTGAGGTGAGGATGGAAGTCGTGGAGACTTCATAGAACGTCAGTCATCGCCACATCTGCCTACCAAGTGCATATGACTTTGAACTGCAATTATACCCTAGAGATATGGGATGTAAGTATTCCTAGGCATTGTAGTATGTGGTTCGTGGTGAGAAATAAGCGAGAAAAGACGTAAAAAATAAGTCGACGGATAGGTGCTCCGAAGTTAGTCAGGTACATAAAGGCGGATTTGATAAAAACGGACCGGTCAGCCAAAACTCTCCAGAGGAAAACAATATTTCGAACACATTTATGACATTTTTCATACGTTATGTAAAACAAAAGTTAATATACGTAGGTATGAAATGTATTTAGTTAATTTAGTACAAATTCAACGTAAACATTTTGTTTGTCTACATAATATAAAAGGAAATTTTTATATTTAAAATTTCAATTCTTTTCCTTATTTTTGCTTAGCAAATAATTCGATATAAATAGTTATCAGCATTTCATTCTAAGTAAGGGATTCTAACATCAAGTAGTGTTTCTTTAACCCGTCTTTGCACGTCAAAAATAATATTTGTTAAAACATTTTTTTATTTCCTTGACAAGGTGTCTGGAATTGCAAAAAATAATGGAAACAAATTGCAAAATTCTGAAATTCTTTCGTGTGACCATTTTCAAGGCAAAGTTCTTATTTTTTTGCAGGAATACAAAAGAATTTAAAAACAAAACGAAACCTCTTCAATTACGAAAAAAAATTGTTTACATAGTGTACAAAACCCTTTTGGTTAGTGGGACTTTTAGCACCATTGCTCAGATCAGCTAATGCTGGACGCGGAATGCTGACCGTTAAATTCACTACTGCAGTTACCATAGAAAAGGTCTTAAGCTCTGTAGAATTGTTTTGTTTCAAACCAAAACTAGAGTTGCTGCAACAGCAGATACTTCTTCACATTATTTTTCACTTTGCGACTTTCACAAAATTCAGAGACCTCAACTTTTCAGGATAAGTAGAAATAACAATCCTACAAAGCCACACTACTAGTAAAGGAAACTTACCTTCAATATTCAGTGTAAATGTACAAACAGCCGGCACGAATATACGGACACCTCCATTAACAGATTTTTTCGTGAAAGCAATTTACTTTACTAAAAGACATAATTAGAACTATTTTAAGGGGTCACCTGGTCGGCATCCGGACAAATTTTGTAGATTAATGTTAATGATCACAACTTACTTGTCTTACTTTTTTACCCTTAAACACCGTAGTTTATACGGTTTCTTTGTGAGTTGGTATGCAATGTCGCATTATGTTGAACAGAAGAATCCACAGTTGCTTTGATTTTGCGAGGTGATCAATTCAGGTTTCAAATATTAATAAATTATTTTCATGCACGCTTTGAAATTTTCTTCGGGTGAGAACTGTAGCGCCACGTCTAGTTAGGAAACAAATACACAAATGGGAAGAAACAATCAGTGGGGTGAATGAGCTTACCTTTTTCCATGAAAGAAAGTTGATCTTTGAGAATAGAAAATTTCACCGTTCATCACATCTAAATGCATCAAAGTAAATATATAACTCATTATTCATGATTTATTGATTGTTTGCTGATAATTTACAATAGATAATGTAATCAAAAAATGATATAACACTAATTTATAGCATTTTATGAGGTTCGCCTAACGACGAGCAGGATTAATCTCATAAAAATGCACGCAAATGCACAATAGCAAAAACAAAGGAGTAAACGCTCAGCTGCACGTCTGTCCAAAATGAAAGAAGAGTTCGGCAATACATCGCCTTCATTAAATTTAATTTAAATCATAGAAAAACTTTTAAAATTTTAGTGTTTATGCTAAATTTTGTTGAAATCTGCACTGATGTAAGAGTTTTGTTTGGTGTATATATGTATCATTGTGTTCGATACTAGGTCTCGACACATCGTTTTGTTACCTTAATTGCCTTCTTTAGGACCTTATCTGTTTTTTAAATGAAGATCATTTACCTTCAAAAGCAAATAATTAATATTTATATTTAGAAATCCGCACAGTCAGATTTCACGGTATATCCTGTCGAAGGTTAAACGTTTTCAGCTGTAATTCATTTTGGTGAGTCGTGAGTTATCTCACGATCATCTATTGAAACGTTTATGTGAAAATAAAAAAATAAAAGGGAGAACTCTTGATAATGTAACAGGTTCTGCCCGATGATAAAATTGAAGTACATTTTTCGTGCATAAAACCTTTTTTCTCACGCAATATGACAATTACAATACTATTGCATTTTCCATTTCGTTTAAACGTAATTTATTGTACTACAGGAATCGTATTGGTAAAAATAACACTCAAAACTACAGAACAAAGACCATTAATAATAATAATAATAATAATAATAAATAAGTCGGCCTAGATTGCCCAAACTTGAGAATGGAAGTTCAAGCGTGTTTGTTTTTCAATTTTTCGTACTAATTGATTCATTCCACGCCACGTTCAACAAAATAGGGCAATCTTATACCGTCGAGCAGGATCTAGAATTTTCTCCTTGGAAAGACAGGTAATACGAGTAGATTGTAAGTCTCTTATTTCGTTCTCTACGGCGACATCGTGGGAAAATTGTGTCAGGTTAAGGAATTGAAAGCATAGTCTTATTAATTATGTTGTTAATTCTAGAGCATTAAAAAATTGAATTTTTAACTGAATATCTACAACAACTACAATTGTTATATAAGTAATTGGAATGTTCATAAACGTTTTGTATTAATATTATTTCTTATGTGTTATACAAGTAATCAATACCACAAACACATTCGTTACGTACTCGGTACTGACCTCAATGAAATGGGCCCAGTGCACTGGCTTCCAAAACCAAGTTCGCGGTATAAAACCCGGCTGGAAGCGGTGGAGGATTTTAGAAGGAATGAAAATACTCAATGTCCTGTTTTGAGCTTAAGAACCTTGTAGGGAAGTGCCTTACAAAATTAAATCTCCCCGATAATTAATTGTTTGCCTTAACTAGATTCAACAGACTGGCAGTTCAAATATTGTAACTGAAACTGAGATCTGGCGAAGAAAGTGTGTGTGTGTGGGGGGGAGGGTAAGGAGTGGGGCTCGCAAACAGACGTTACAAGGGACGCCAACGAGACGCGTCTGATTGAAAGATCCTTAAAAATGGAGTGGCCTAGAAAGTAAGCATGGATCAAAAATGTAGAACACTGCCAAAAGTTCCTCTCACTGGAACTATCCTGAAATAATTAAATGAACGAAATAAATGAACATACTCGGTCAAAGAAAAAAAACCTTGAACGAAGAGGAACCATCGCAATGCGAAATGCTTTCCGAGAAGACCTTCTTCGTGCCTGCAGCACGGGCCGCGTTTCACACGCAATTCACTTGAGCTCCTGGGAAAATTGGTTAGAGGCATGAAAAATGCTTTGGGAAATACTGCACAGTACATTACAGATACATCTCAAAATACTCTGGATATCAGCTCCTATTAACTGAAATATAGAGGACTAATATTTCAGAAATAATGGATAATGAAATATGAATATAGCAGTTTCTTCAAGTGTGATAGCGTCATTTACATTAATCAACGAAAATATTCCTGATCGATACTTTTTTTGAATTTATATTTAACCGAGGTATAGTTGAAAATGATTCATTGACGGATATCACTTTTCAGAACAATATAATTTATTTACTTAATACTATAATAGGCTACCATATTAGTTGAGTATTGAGTGAGTCGCATTAGTTGATTATTACAACCAATTATTAAGATATACATTTAAAATTACGGAAATAATTTTCCCAATTGGAACACACAATATTTAATGCATTATATTTTTCGTAAAAATAATCGAGATATTCTGCAAGTTATTAACTACGTTATCACAGAAACTGTTATGCGTCCTAAGTTGCATGTTGCCATGTTGCATGTACTAACACGGTGCTATTTTGTAGAGTTTGTAATGTGCAGAATTGAACGGACATTTGCGTTTACATGCATACGTAACGAAGTACCCCAAGTATGGTTTCTCGACGATAGTTCCACAAACTCTCTGGCGTTTACAGAGAAAAATAAAGAAGAACAACAATATTTTAATGTATTACAATTGTCATGTCATTCAAAAATATATGAACATGTGAAAATATATCTGATTTCATGTGAAGCTATCCTACCTCACACAAAATGATGAGAATTAAAATTCTTTAAAAGTCATAATGCTTTAATTATAATTTTACTTCAATGCAGAATAATATGCGAATAAACATTCTATTTTTATCTTCTGTAACTATGGTAACCTATCAACCCACTCGCGTCTGATTTCATTGTAAAGTCGTGGGTTTACATTTAAAACAATCCATCTTAGTGAGTGCCTCTGTCAGTTTACTTCGGCAATTTTACGATATGACGTTGACAGAAAAACAATTTGTTTAAAAGGGTGGCAGCATTGCAGGGTTAAAATCGAAAAGAGAAAACTTGTACGGGAGTCTGAAACTCGACTTTCAGCGACGAGCTCTGTCATCGACCGACTTCCTGGTGCGACGCAACTCAAATTTCACAATAATACTATCGATCATGCTTGCTTGACATCCATACCGAGGATCATCCAAGCAACCTCGGAGAAAGATTAAAAATGAATAACGTTCTTACTTTCTTCTCAAGTATTAATAAAACAATGTGTTAACTACATTGTATCATAAATCAAATTAAAAGCTGTTAATATTTTTGTATTTAAAGAAAACTAGTGAACTGTATCAGGAGCAGCTTTTCATCAATGAGCACATTAAAAAACTGACAAAATAATCTATTTCATTATTCCGATTGCTCTATAGCTCAATTTGGGTCTTGAAAAATATTCGCTTGCAGGACCGCCATAGTCGCCATTTTGGAACAAAGAAAAAACTCATCACCAGGCTCTAAGGACGAGAGTGCAAAAAGATTTAAAAATGAATCACAGATGTACGCCCGCAGTCCAAAACCCGTTGTTTAAGCTACTGCGCCGGCATCGACCTAGAATTGACATTTAATTATTATTCTATTATTACGTAGTGAAAGAAGAATCATTGATAGCTATGTAAAGATTATTTCTTATGAGATATTAAAGTTACTTTATTATTTTTCCTGAGACCATGATCGAATAATGCATCGAATGATACATTTTGGAATCTTGTAAATGATATGATTTTCTCAATGATATGGTTTTATCACACACACTCATGTACTATAAAGGCGTTCTCAAAATAAAGATTCCAAAAATCTTGAACATGTAGAGAGATCGAAAATTATCAGTTTTTCGTCAATGAGTTAGTAGAAGGAATTTCATATAACACAGTTATGTGCATCTCCCCTGTTGTAGGCAACCACGTATGCACAGATGCTCCGCAGGTCACATTTTGACTCTGACAAGGAGATTTAATGTACCTGCTGAAGAACTGTGCCTATGCATTTGCTTAAAAATCGATGAGAAATGCCACGTGAATAAATGCGTATAACTCCATATATAATCTTCCATTATATGTCCATTGGCAAAATGTTATTAACTTCGATTCCTCTGCATGCTCTGGAAGTTTGTATCATTTATTCTGACACACGATTCAAAGTCTTGGATTTTTAAGGGCGAAATATCCATTGTAATTCTACCTTTGGAGGGGAATTAAAGCCGTCTGTCTCATGTTGTAAATTCATTGCATGTAAATTATCCTCACGACTACAAGTCTCTGAGCTAAATTCAAACCGTCTATTACATTGCCCAAGTGTTACCTTTCTTCTCTGCTAGATGGTGAAACGAGTGTAAGGATATTAGCGTGGTTTGACAGAAGTGCTGGTGAAAATACCTGAGCCTCGACACGTAAAATAAGTCTTCATTGAATTAAAATGAATTGAATAATATTGACTATATTGAAACCGCTAGATAACACAAACCACTGACAATACATCTAGACTTTGGCTCAATACAATTAGCCTAGCAGTCCTTGACGAGAATGTGGCATACGTAGGTCTAAGAATTGACTTAATATTAATAACTATCAAACTCAACAAATTAATCATTGAAATATTCCTATTTATAAACATTTAATAACATCGTACCAAAAATATCTTAAACAGAACTTTTAGGTACTTGTATGAATTCTATCGAGCATATTCGTTTAAATATGGACCACAAAGGCAATTTATTATGTTGTAATGAGTGAAAAGTTGGAAGGTTATATCTGTCGAGGGAAAACGAGTCATCTGGCATTATCTGAAGGATGTTCAACATGTGATCCTTAATTTCTCTTGAGATGGTCCTGATTCTATTTAAAAACTATACATTTTATTTAAGAAGATGCAAATTTTAGTATCAAAGCTCTAGGTGTAGGATACAAAAGGTAAGTAAATGTGCATCTTTGGGTTGAAAGTGATATACTACCACACACTTTGATATCTTTTCTAATTGCGCGATTTAGATCCCCGCCTTAGCATAAAAAAGTACGCATGCTAAATGCACATGAGACACATTGTTGAAATGCAATAACAGGAGAGGCAGGTAAAGAACAGGCCACCTTTCATCTTCTTGTCTCTATCTTGAACTTGTCGGGGGCCTCCTGACCAAACATGCAAGACATTTACAGAAAAATATTAAATCTTTATATGAAAAAATTGTGCAATACTAGAAGCTGATGTTAAAAACAAGGTGTTTAAACATAATCTTTCACTTTCCGACTCCACGTGCTTGGAAAATAAGATCTGGCTGGTAATATTGAAGATGAAACTGGTAATATTGAAAAAGATCTAAAAAATTCACAGTAAGAAATATGGCAACTAAAATACTGAAGAATGAAAATAAGATACCATTTTTCGCTGTCATAATCTATTATTTCCTTGGGAAATGTGCATTTTCCATAACGTATGAAAAGAAAATTCAAATTCTAAAATATAAGAAATATTCATTGAAGAATTTTACTGCAACGAGAAGTACACAAAAAAAACCGTTCGCTTTTTTTTACCCCCAGGTCTACTTGGTTAAAATGAACATCCCTTTCAGCATTCAAAGAGAAAAAATATGAAAGATAAAAACAAATTAAAAAGAACAATACACATGAGAAAAATTGTACAACAACTCGAGCGCTAGCACGGCGAGAATATAAATCCACTTTTTTGTCTCTTCTCGGAATAATGCGTCCCAAAACCTAAACGAAGAAAATGCTAAAGGAAAAAAAAGTATATGGAAAATATTGTGCAACAAGCTGAAATGTAATAGGGAAGCGAGCACAGCGTTCCTCTTTTTTTACCATTTCACCTACCTGTAGCGCGTTGACTCTTGCGATCGAGCGAATGAGGGGGCGGCTGCGGCGGGGCGGCAGTGGCAGGGGCGGCAGCGGCGGCAGGGAACGACGCACTAGCTCGCGGCCAGCTCCGTGCTCGCTTTTATACACGCGCACCCTTCGCAACGAGAGGCGATGGGGGCGGCGGGGGCGGTGGAGCGTGCGCGCGCGCAGCGGGGGCGGCGGCGGAGCGGGGGTGGAGGTGCTGTGACGTCACACGTACGGGGGTTGGAGACGACGGCGTCGCGGTCGCAACCCCATTAGCCCGGCGTGGGACTTGTAACGCGGAGGCGTGTAGTACGATGTAGCTGTGTGTTTGCTTGCGTGACGCGTTGGGGCAGGCTTGTTGCAGGAAGCGGACACGGCTTTGACGGCCTGTGCTTTGTGGATGCAAATGTTTGTGGAGCGAGTCACAACCTTCCCAGAATTCCGAGATAAAGATAATAGAGTCTCATATTTTTTTTAACGGGTAGGTACGTGTTTACTGGCTCAATGACGCACGGCAGCTGCGGTCGCAGTTGATCCTAAGGGGGTTGGAGGTCCAAACCCCTTGTTAGACTTTTAAATTTGCTGTACTTGCTTTTAATTGCACTGGTTTTTACTCTTTTACTCTACTTATAAACAGTTTTCTGTTTCAGCTAATCCCTTTCAATAGAGGAAACGTAAATGATGTAACAAAAATTTCATAGTTCTTTAAAACTATAAATATTTACATGGTGATATTAATATTGTATACTTTTTAATAAATTAGTATTTTAATCACGGTAGTTATGAGTAAATAACTCATTTCTTGATCGACGTTTTGTGTCCAGTTTCTCTTAATCCACAGAAAGAACTCGAAGAAGTCTCTAGTTTTTTTCCTGAGCAATAGGATGTTCTCCTTCTTGAAAATGTTACATTCAGAGTTTATATACATACAAAAATATACGTATACAATATACGAAGGCAAAGTCAAATCACTGAAAACCGCCTGACTTCGCAAGGTATCGTAGCATTCCATAACGCGGATAAACCGAAAGCGTGAGTGAGAGATATTGTCCCTACACAGTTCCCTCTCCCATCCATTGAGCCCGGGAATTTCTCTGTTTCCAAGAGAGCAGTCTTCTCTCATGATCTCTGATTGATGAACCCCTGCAAATGTGCGGGTGTTAGTCCTGATACCGACCTGCGCAGCAGCATCATAGGAGGAGATTGTATATTAATTTTTGAAGAAATTTGAGATGTACTTAAAAAATAGATTTTTTATAGTAATCCACCGTTAATAGGGAAATCTTTCATTTGTAGGTATTGGACTCATTAGAAGTACGAATATTGCGAAGCAAATTGTAAAGAGACTGCATAGATCTCGCAGAAGAAACTATAAGAATTATTATATAAATTAATTTCTATATTTATTGCTCTGGATCTTCAATTCCGAACATACCTACATATATTAATATTGATCACAACTTTGAATGATTTATTCAAGATATAAATATTTTTGGGCGGAGACTTCTGCGTTCGGAGTTTATATTAACCATTTAGCTTATTCCGAAATAAGATGTCAAACGGTTCCTCCAATGATGCAGCTTTTTCTGTGCAACATATAAAAATAAAGTTTTATGAAGCTAGACATATCAATATTTATGGTAAGGAAAAATATATCAACGATTATCTGATTCAAAATGTATTACGATCGATCACAAGGCAGAGATTTAAAAGAAAACATATGTGCTATTTAAATACCTAGACTATTCAATCAGAAAATCTTTCGTTTTCAGTAACGCAATATTTATAAATACTAGAAAGTTTTCAACGAAATTTGTTGACCAATACTAACCATTTGTAATATTTATGAAAACGATACATAAAGAGTTCTTACATTAAAACATATTGCGAGTAATAAATGAATGAATAATAAAAGATATAATGAAAGTATGAATGAATAATAAAAGTAAATAATGAAAGAATTTAAATAATTTTTACTTAATTTGATGATTTCTTCTAATACAAAAGCATCGAAATTGTAGGAAAAACAGTACACATATTAAATAATACAGGGTGGAAAGGCCAGAGAAAAGCAACAGAAGGAAAGTGTAAAATAATGAAATGCAGAATACAAAATAACCAATTTGGTAAATATTCGGGCTGGAAATATCAAAAACAAAACAGAAAATTGAAAAGAAGGGGCAATGCGTTGCGGGAATTGTTTAAGAAAATTTGAGATGTCTCGTACTACTTTCACCTATTTTAGATTTGCGTATTTAGATACAGATATGTAGATTTTTGCTGGAAATTCTTTCGAAATCTGATAGCAAATTAATTTTATTTACATGCACTACAATTAAATATATTTATACATGAGTACTTGAAATAAATAAAATTGCTTAAAAATAATATTAATTAATGGTAGAAGATACCTGCTTGAGGAAAACCCCGCTAGGTAAAGGTAGATCGGTGCCGGATCTTACCATCCAGCGGGGGAAGATTTCCCCCCGAAAGGAAGAGACACACTACACTTACGGGACTAATGACTACTGCAGTTGACGCGCATGGAATCACTAACAATCAATCAGGGGACACTACTTCTCTGGTATCCCCAATTGTTAGGACTAGAATCTACAATCAGTCGGTCTACGAAGCGTCAGTTGCGACCTCCGAACTCCTTGCATCTAAAACATTGGTCTGTTTGCTTTGCTTCACAGAAAGACGTGACTGCTCAAAAATATTGCTCCCTGTTGTTTTAATCAAAAGAAATACTAAATTATAAATATTCGATTATTCAGTAATTTTCTTTTCACGATCTTCAAAACATTTCCCATTTCATAAATTCCTCCCTCATAACTACATTACGAAGATATGAAATGCGGAAATGTATTTTTTCTATGTACGAAAGTATATAAATAGACGTTAACTACACCTTATGTTTTTAATTTTCTCACTTTCAATTATTATTATTAATTTTTAATACTCCTCTTTGAATATTAAAATTTGAAGTTTACTGCGAGTAACATTATTACACCCACAACTCGTACTGTAACTCATTACACGTACCAAAGGCAATGAGACACGAAATGTTCTGCTGAGCACGCACTTCCCTGAAAGCTTAGACGAGGGTGAATTATACTTTTTCAGGAACATGACGTTAATAAAGCTGTTCATTGAAAATGCGGAGCATTTTGCAAGGAAAAGATTAAGTTGAAGAATGTCCTGGAAAACAGAAAGATTTACAGCGGGAATGTTATTATATAATATTTATTTTAGGTGTATTTTTTGTTCATATTTTCAAAGAATTTGGCTATTTCATTATTCTAGTTAGAGAAAATATACGTCACCTTGGAGACAACGTATGTGTATAACGTATATGTTTTTATCGTCCAATATGAGAAACTTTACCTAAATTTCTAGTTTATTTATTAAAACATAATTTTTATGGAGAACAGTATTTATTTTGTAACATTATATATTTGATTTCATAAGATATAACATTTTGTCACTGCTTTTGCCACAATTGAATAATTATTTTTGAATATGGTGGGGCGCAATAAAGAGAAAACATTAATTTTATATTTGACTGTTACGCATATGTACTGATTTCCAAAAATATTTCCTAAGGCAAAACATTTTAAAAGTAACATTTTAAAATGCTTATGATTAAATTTGCACTTCACAAAATAGAAGTGGGTAGAAGATTTTTCTCTTAAAATAATTGTTTCGAGATTTGAGAAGAAAAATAATTTGCTTAAAATTTTCTATATTCATGCTTTTATTAAAATGAGTGGACATTGCAAGAAAGTGTTTTCTTTTTAAAACTGTTTCTTGGAATAATTACTTTAAAATTTTCAACAATTCTCTTTTCCAGCACGATTACATTAAAAGTTTCTTGCTTCTACCAATAAACTTCGACAATTCAAATCTCAAAATACAGTGTACTAAGTGAAGGGTGGTTCAGAATAAATTTTGCAAACTTATAGAAGGCAGAGGGATCAAAGTTGATAACATTTTGCCAATGAGGTTGCGTTGAATCTCATATAACTAGATTATCTAAGTAATAGTACTGACATCACGCCCCTAATTGATAGGCAACTTGCTCTGCATACTTTTTTAGGCGGTACAAGTACACGAAATCACTGGCAATGGCAACATTTAGTTTTTTTAACTTTATTGTAAAACTTTGACTGCAGAATAATATCGGAGATGTGGCTAAGAGGTTTAATGTACGCATGATACCGGCCATGCATTTCGGACTCCATTGATATTAATTTAAGATTGACACTTAAGATATTTTCATTATGTAATACTGTGTGTATAATAAACATAAATGTACAAATTATTCCGCTTTAGCGGATGTTCAATTCTTTTTCAAGAACAAAATATAAGAGAATAAAATTACAAAAAAGATAATATTTAATAATAATAATAATAATAACAATAATAACAATAATAATAATAATAATTCTTACTCACGGGTAGGGTGCTCTCTTCCCATTTCGTGCTCCCGAATTTGATTCCCAGTATTGGCATGAGAAAACTGTTGCTTTCATGAATGTCTCAGTCCCTAAGTCTATGACTATGAATGCTTCTTATTACGCGGATTTCTACCGCAGGAGTCATCTGAACAAGCTTCAAATCCCCATTTCCCCTAGCGACAGTGCCTTCATTTCGTGAAAATTATTCATATTTTTAAAAATGTACATGATCTTCTTACTTAAAATTCTGATTTTCAAGACAAAATATTATCAAAAGAATCACATTTCAGAGAAGTCAACAAAAATTGGACATGCGGCATTTGGATAAGCATATTTGGCTTTATTCCAGAAGAAAAAAAAATAAGAAATCATTTGAAGGTTTTTTAAAAAAGTTTCAAACAGTCTTTGGTGCTTCATGTAAAGTACCCGCTCAAAAAAATTTTGATTTAAATTCCAGGAGCCACGAGATCAGGCAGATTGATCCAAGAATATTAATCTTTATGAAAATATTGTTCACTGTTTAGCCGCTGCCGTTGTTCACAGACATCAAATAGAATGTATTGCTGTTCAATATTTCAATGTAAGAGACCCATGAAACGTGGGTTCTGACTACCCAACGAATTATAGAAAGTTATTGATTACATACGCATAGAAAGCCAGGATTTGTCAATTGTTGTGGTATCAGGGTCACACAAAATTTACGTTCTTACTGTCACAATATCGCCGTTCTCTCCTGAAGCATTACAATACTTTCTGCATACAACATAAGTAGAATGTAAGAAAGTAACAGTAATAATAAAATAAACAACAAAGTTTCGATTACTGTGTCACCTGATCATGCTGACGTGGTGTGCCCAAATCTTCTTGGCAGAATGACCACCGTGATACACTGCGCAGAAAATACGGCTTGAGGTTAAGTGAACAAAGGTAAATCTACAAACTTATGTGGTCGAAATCCTGAACGCCCAAAAGGATAGTATATCAAAATCCGCAAGTATTTACACAGACAAAAGGTGCGTCCTTCCCAGTAGATTCCATAGTGAACCATAAAGAAATAACTACATTACGTGATCTCTTGATTTGGATGGACTATGGAAAGTGATTGCGGTCACCCTAATTTTAAATGAGGCTCTTGAAGATCTAACAAGAGACATGTCAACACACCTGAGAACCCGATACTTCAACGGAAATCTAAGATACAAACAATTCAAAGATTAAAAGGACTGTGCTGGGCTCCGCACACAACTCCTAGATCTTTGTGTCGAACTCGACTCCTGAGGAATACTAAGCAGCCTGAATACTACAGGAAGGGTAAATAATTTAGAAATTTATTTACAGAAAATTTCGTGTTGAAGAAAACACAGTTTTATAGTCATTGCAAGTTGGTTATAAAAAGAGAGAAATACGGAGAACGCCACAATTAAAGAGCCAATTGTGGTGAAGCCATTCGGTAGTATTCTCGTAGCAATTTCCCTAATTTGTTTCTCCAGTGCTCAGTGAAGTGAATACCTCTTTGACTAAAAGCAACCGTTCAACTTGTGTCTACTCCAATGGCTTTCAATATACTCTAACTCTGATATGCAGGTTGTCTTGTTTCAGTAAGAACACCTTCTCTTCTTGTCAAGAGCTAAAACTAAACTCGACTGTTCCCAGATAACAGCCCTCGGCGAGAAAGCTGTGATTTTCGTGGAAAGAATGAACTGGACAATTACATTTGGCTTCAGTAAGGGACTGGTTAGGAACCCGGATTGTGTGCGAAAACTAGAGATTCGACAGAATCAAATGAGAGTAATTCAATTTGCAAAACACGGATTGGATATGTTATCTTGATAGCATGAGAAATAGACAAACGTTCTAAATTTACAACCACTGAAAGCAGAAAAAAATGCAACAGATAGTAATTTTGCCTACACTGTTCCAATCATCTAAGAATTTTACTGACATGTTTATTGTCGCCAATGTGAAAGAAAACAAAATATACAACAGTCGACAAATGTATTAGGAACGTTCATACAAAAACGTACATGTCCATCGGGAAAAAAATCAGTTAGCATTGCAGTAATACTAATGACCGGCAGCTAAATCATTTGTCCTGCGGTGGAGGAGCAAGTACAAATAAATCCCTAATAAATTTACTTGTAAACATACGAGGTTCAGACAAAATACAATTTGTCCACAGCGTTGTTTGTAAGCAATAAATGACATGTCCGAGTAACCTAAAGATACTAAAATTCACGATCATGTGACTGCTAATTTTCACAAATGCGTCCTGTTTTATTTATTAGAAGTTTGGGATCCCAAAGACACAAAACCTAACCAGTATGCAAGAACGTAAAAAAACATCTGTAATATGAAGCGAACCACTATTCTGAAAACAATGATAGGGAAGACGATTCAAACAGTCAAAGTTATCTCACATCAATATTTTAAATTTGATGAAATTCCTGCTTTGAATCTTTGGAAACGTGGTTTTTCATTACCAAATATGGTATAATTTTCGTAGCCTTCAGCTGGTTTTACTTGAAACAGATATACCATTGGCAAAGACATGTAATGTAGCAGGCCTATTGACAGAACTTCTAGGAGATAAATGGAGAGAATTCTTCAGATACTCCTAGCCTGTATTGCTTTGACAGACCAATAACTGAAAATTAAACTGTAATAGATAGCCAAGAGCTTAAAGATAACTGTGATTGTTCAGACCATGAGCACGGCTGCCACATATATTTTAATTTCATTTCAATTCTTTGTAATTTCTTTAGCGACCAAACAATGGTTACATTGGCTACAGAAATTGTAGCAGTAGTTTTGTCTGTTTCCTAAAATAAAATATTTGCATACAAACTTTAGTAAAATAATTTATTCCAATCAAATGTGTTGATAATAGAGCCATATTTGATGCAAAATCAATCATATCTGCTGGACAAAAGGGAACATGTCCAAATTTTCCAAGAAAATGCAAACATGTCTTCGTTTTAACTTAATGTATCATCATTGAAAAATAATTGGTTTGATAGCAGTAAACGTAGATTATTGTAACAGCACTGAAAAGTAATACAGCATATTACTTTGAAAAGGTGAAACCTTGTCAATTATCGTTTTTTTTATGTTTCTGAAAATATCTGATTTGATGGACATGTTGTTTTGTGCATGAACGCTCCTTATATAAATTACAATGTTGGTAAATTCAATAACCACAATAATACATTTACATGAAAAGAGTTTTTTTGCAATAGACGGCTGTTATTCTCTACAACTTCTCTATAAACAAATTCACTCAACATCATTCACTTGCCAACATACGCTTAATGTGCATCACATCACGTTCCCGCAACCGCATCTTTCCCCCCGCCCCTATCTTCGTCTCCCTTACAAGCACGCGAAGCGCGCGTTCGCCTGCGTGTAATCCCATCTGCACATTACGCCCCGCCCGTTGTTTCAGAGCACCCTGCGGAACGTAAGCCTCCGAGTTCAGATACGCTTCAGTAAGAGCCTGAGGTGCGCGATCCTCTTTGGCCAGGACAGGCGGTGAAGGCAGGAGGAAGGACGTTTAGGAACGACGAGTGAGGAAGACAGGAGATGGGAGGGGACGGGAAAGGAAGATGGGAACGGAGGATGAGAGGGGAACGATGGGAGGGGAGGACGGGAGGGGAGGACGGGAGGGGAGGATGGGAATGGAGGTCGAGTGGGGTGAATAAGAGGGGTGATCCCGTGATGGAGTGAGGACCCGTGGCGACGATGTGGGCTTTGGGTTACGTGAAAAAAATCCTCGCGCATTTTTGGGGACACTTGTGATCACCTTCGAAAGAAGGGAGGTACATGGAATATAAGAGTTTAAAGCCTCCAAACTCTGCAACACTGTGACACGAAGGCTTAAGTACGCTGGTGAAACTGGGGTGTTCAGCGATCTTTTGGATATTCACGGGAAAGTTCATAGGAAGAGGATAGATTACTTTCATTAGTAAAGTTAAAAAACACAAATCGAGATACTTAAACATATAGTAATTTGTTTCTAAATAGTAATAAACATTCTTAAAAGTTATTTTAGATTGCTTTAGTTTGGAGAAACTGACTAAAGAAAGTATTAAATTGGTTTCAGGTTGAAGAAACGCAGATATAATGATTCTTCTAGATTTTGTGCCAAGAATGTACATTTACCTTAGGTTAACAACCGATCGTAAGTTCTATTTCTCGATGTTGTCTAGGTATTTTATCCAGTTACCCTTTAGTTACGATGGCAGGAGTATTCGACCATACACTAACACACTTGAGGGGTCCTCTGATCTGGGGTCAGCAGAACGCAAGGCCCTCCGCGACAACACATACATGAGAGAAATGTGACAAACAACCATGCGTAAGTCGGGACTAGAACCCACGACTGATCGGTGACTGCCGCATGAGTCGGTATACGCTCTTAGTCACCTCAGCCATCCAGGTCAGCCTATTTCTCAATTTACAGATGTTAAATATAATTCCCCCTCTATGATTCTCCAGAAGACTGGTTACAGGCAAAAGATATATCCCTTTACAAAAAAGGTGATAGAACTAACACCCAGAATTATCGAGGAATAAGTCTGCTGCACACTACCTACAAAGTAAACGCTAGAATTCTGAATCAACGACTGAAGATATCTCTCAGAAGAGCAAACGGGATTCAAAAATGTTCATTTACAGATGCAATATTTAACTTCAAATTGTTTATAGAAGAGCGAATAAAACATAAGAAAGAAACACAACTTACATTTGTAGATCTTGAGGCTTTTGACAATATTGGACGCATGGGAAACTATGGAAAATATTATAAGCTATAAAAAGTGTATACAGAGAAACTTCGATCATATTAGGAAACTGTAAATCTAAAATAACTGCCCCCAAAAATGAAGTGGTAAGACAAGGCTTTTCAACTAGAATCTTCCGGTCAGGGACGATTAGTTTGTATTTCTCAATTTTCTGATATTTTAATTGCAATGATTTGCAATATTGAGAAAATAGAACCCTTCGAAAATAGACATCCCAGCATATAAATTAACTTAGCTGTCCCGTTGATTGTTTGTTGCGTGTTATGATTCGTGTGCACGAGCAATTAGAAATGAACACGCGACAAAGAGCATTTACTAATCTGGAGTGCATCTGACAGAGCGGGTATGCAATCTCACGCTTCTGCCGTGTACAGCACATTAATCTCGCAACTGCATCGCGAAGTCCCAAAGCAAATAGCATGCTCAGCGGCGCGCCGTCGTCAGATCGACTGCCCGTTGCGACACACAGTGGGCAAGAACGAGCTGAAGTGCGCGCAAAGGTTTTTACACGTAGCTGGCAAACAAAATGTTGGTATTTTCAACATACCAAGAGATTTCGTTTAGAAAGAAATTTGAGCTTTCTTCTCAACCAAATGTGATTTTTGCTTCAAATGAAACATAGAGGTCCGCAGAAGCGTTATCGCGCTCAACCACATTAGGCACTATTTAGTGGTTGCAGTAAAATCACTAAATAAAACAAGTAAAAATAATTGAAAAAACAAATCTGCCGTTGTTTGTTAATCACGTCGTTTGGTTGTGTGAGTCGCAATACGTCTATTGAAAGCATGCTATGTTTCGTGGATGAGTGGAAGGTAATAGTTAGCCAAGTAAACGATGGTAGCAAGTATTTTTAAGTTCAAAAATTGAGTGTTTTTAAATGCAAAGATTATTTAGTGTAAATAAAATGTATGTAAAGCATTGATTTGAAACACGTGTGCCTTCATAAAAATGTCAGAGATTATAATATTATGTAATGCATGTTTTAAAATTATGATAGTGAGCAGAATTTCCTGCTATAATTTACTACATAATAAATGACCAGATCATGGTATATATGAAACATTTCAATTACACTTTTACAAACATGTTTAGCAATGTGTTCACCATGAATAGTGATGGTATTGCTACACGATTTGTGAACCCCCTTCATTTCGTTATTCTCAAAGAATAAGTATTGAACGACATGAGCAAAGTTTTGGAATGTCCATCTTAGTTTAATCTAAAATCGTCAATAGTCCTACTGGAAACTTGAACAATGCAAATTACCTATGGTGCCATCCCACATTAAATTTCTTTCATTATAATCAATTTCGTGATTTTTGACGGATGGGTGTGAATTTCAAATTAATATATGATATGTATTATTCATTTTTCTTTTATTAGATAACTCGTTTGTATGGATTTTATTTTTAACGTGTGTTGTGTCAATTAACTTTTTAGAAATGAATTCGGTAACATTTAGAATTTTTACAATTAGTAGCCCTACGTAAGATTTATTGAGCTGATACTAAGTGAAAACTAGTTTCTTTGACGATATTTTTCTTCAAAAGCCATCGTTTTTCGGTTTACTGATCGCATGTGCATTTAAGCTTAAATGTATGCCTTTAAATTGACATTTTTCCTAAAACGTGAAGCTTAAAACTATAAGGCACAAAAAGGTACGTCATTTGTATGTAAGAAATATGTTGACATTGAATTTATAAATATTGCTTCACTTGAAAGCTGTGTTTTCTTGTTTTTTTTCCTTTGAAATAACTGTTAATTAATAAAAGAGGCTTTCAATCATCGAGTTGGCTAAAAAACGTAATATAGTCTAAAAAGGGCAATTACATATGTCTCAGAATACATGTTACAAACAGCTAGAAAATGTAGGGGGATTGAACTTAATAATTTTTTCATTAGAACGTGATATGCCAAACACCCGTAAATAATATGTTTCCAAACAATCAGGAACAAATACTTCACGTCTCCTTCTTACATAAAATTCCCTACCACATGGATAAATACTGAATATATGTTGAAGCTCTTTACAAACTCTACAACTTCGTATCATTTCTTCTGAGACATTCATACGTTTCCTCATTAACATGCGTTTTGTATTTTTTTTTGTTTCAATAATCGCTTCCAGCTTACTTCATCCCACTGTGTCGCGTGGGCGACCGGAGGCCTCGCCCACGGCAGCAGTCGCCCACGCCCAGAGCTCATTTCGTTGCTCGCGGGCCTCGACTTTCCCGAACGAGATCGTCTCTCTGATGCAAAAATGTTTGTGAAAGGATATGATATAGCGTGTGGCAAGTGAATATGGATGGCTATTGAAATTTACGTTCTATATTCTCCATTTTTTGCTAAAACGGCTACCCAAACAGGCAAAATTAATGCTGTGAAAAGTTGTTGTTCATAACATCATTGATCAACGTTTAAAGGATTAGGTTTGTTAGGCTTCTTCCTATTACGGGGAAAACATTTCTGTGAGTCGATTTAGGAAACTTTTAATTGTTTTTTTCAATCAAATAAAATACTCGATATTTTGTATTTGACAATAATCAAATATACAAGAAATAGTTATTATTCCATTTGTGTTGACCAGAAAGAAGTGGGATTGCCATTATTATAACTCTTATTAAACATCTCTCATACTGTCTCTCTATCAGTCTCACTCATTCAAACTCTTTAATACACGCTCTCATACTATCTCTCATACTCTCCCTCCCTCTCTCTCTCTCCTACTGTCTCTCTCTTATACTCTCTCTCTCTCCCTCTCTCTCTCTCTCTCTCTCTCTCTCTCTCTCGGTAGTAGTAAAAGGCAATACCTTTTATCAAAAAAAGATTGTGCTGCCATAGAAAATATTACATTCCGGTCAAAACTGAATAAGATTTGGTTTCTTGTGAACCTACTTTCTATCTACAAATGTTTTTTTATAAAATATTTTCCCAAACGGACAGGGAATCCCTAAAACATCTAGCTAACGTAAAGGGTATCCGTAACATATGGCTAACGTAAACGTACATACGTATACATTATTTCATGGGAAGGAGCTGTATGTGATCGATGTGCGGTTCTGTAATGATGTGACTGCTCCTTTGAAATAGGCAACCCATTCTACATGTGACAGAAGTTTTGTTTTAACTTTCTATGAGGACAGTGTCAAAAACCTTGACATAGATGCTGAAATTATTTCGTAGACGCTTTCTTAGTGACATGCGTCTTGCTATAAAACAGTGATTAATTCAAATTAACTTACATTCAAAAATGCAAAGACTGAATAATTTGGAACATAATTACAAATTAAATTCCAAGACAATTTCATTCGTTTCTGCACTTGCATCGTGATGGGACAGGAGTGCACATTGACTACATCATTCTTCTTGCTTGGGTTAGGCTTTGCTACCGTCTTCCGATGGCAGATGAGACGACCTTTTGCGGAAGCTGATTTCTCGAGAGTTCTCCGGAGTTGCCGACGAAAGGATGTTTTGTTACAGCGCCGAGTGGGTGGCATTCAGATGCCACGCCCCCGCTCACCCAGAGAACAATACCCGCGAGTGCGCGGAACGCGCCTTAACGAGAGGAAGGCAACAGAGAGTAGTACGCGCGAATAGCATTTCCTTTCAGTGTTTTTTTTAAGACCTCTTTCTACGGAGTTCCGAGTTCGGTGTTATGAGCTCTAGGTCCGTTGAACTTTTCCCTCTGATGTATTGTTACAACAGTTCTAACACAAGCTCTTAAAGGAAGAGGTAGGTCGTCACCCTCAACCACTCATATTGAAAGACCCGTAAAATCCTTGTGTGTGATGTCATTCTCTTTTTTCAACGGTCTTACAGTCTTATTAGAACTTTATACAGTCATTCGCTCTTAGTGCTCTCAAACTTCTTTAGTATCATGAATCGACTGCGACATCTGAGCGAAAACATTGTTAACTCAGCAGCATCGTCAAATCCTGACGATTATCTGAGAATACCCCCACAGTTGGGCCAAAATCAACCAATGTCTGGAGGGAAATTCTAGCGGCCGACTGCTCTGTTCGGTTGTTTTCCGTGGTTTCTATGGTCAATTCTAGCTGAACACTTGAGCAGCTCCTAACAAAGGGGGCGTGGACAGCGCGCGAACTTTACTACCTCAACCTTTCCCTTCCTCTCCCATTACACTCACACACACACGTATTCTTACAGGTACTAGACTACTGTACATGTCAGAAGAGCATTCGCAAGCTTAGAGCTCGTCCCGGCAGGTATGTCGTCACCGGATCTCTTGTTCAGAAGTGGAGGAACATCACCTACCGGGTTGTAGCCTGCACTACACTTACGAGTCTAATGTCCTAAATGGTTGACGAGCATGGAATCAATTTTTCACTCACTTCGTATCATGGGCGCTCGTAAATATGGAGAAGGGGAACGAGCTCATCGCCGACTATAAAGACCTATTCACAATGCAAACGTAAATATAAGCACACCGCATACACTTAAACATTAACATAAGTGATAGACTGAAGTATTCACAATGTCTAACATAAACGTAAGAAAAATAATAATTTCTATTGGCTGTAGACATTTTAGTTGACTATTGGTTGGATGTGAGAATCGATTTCGAGATTGTGTTCATAGCCCATATGGCGTTAGTTCGTCTATCGATTTCGTTCATATTTCGATTCTTGATTATGAGTTAACATGGTGTGATTGGTTCATTTCTTATGTCTTACTTAGGCGTAAGCACAGAAGCTTGAAGCATGCGAGCTTTACATTTAACGTCTTACGTGTTACGCTTCTGCGGATGCATTGTGAATGAGTCCGCTCATGGACGTAGTCCTAACTTGTATGTTAACGCCATGCTTATGTCTATGTTTGCATTGTGAGTGGGCATTTAAGGTAGTGATCATAGACTCGAGACAAAACGGTCACGCGCGCTCCATGGTCCACCAAGATTCTGCTCAAACATTCGCCAGGAATGGATCGGTGAAACCACGTGAACGATCAAAGCAGCTTCCCTTAAGATGTCTGAAATCAGGGGAGGTAGTCCATTTAGGTAGTGCCTAAAGTCCATAAACGTCGCAACTAAAATCTAGGACCATCCGATTTATGAAGATCGAGAATTGGGGTTCAGACGCTAAACACCCTCTCTCATAATACAAAAGATATTGAATTGAGTTTAAGTTTTTTAATGCAAATATAGACGGATGAGATTTTATTGTAGATCAATTTCAATATTCACTTTGAATTAAGTTTTTGTAGAATCCACACAATAAAATTTATTTTGATTTTAACCAGTCATCTGTGTTCTTTGCCCCAATGCATGGCTTACTTTTATAAACTTCCACAAATTATTTGAATTTCATACCCGATGAAGAGAATTCGTGTTTATTTCTTTTCAATGATACATGTAGTATTTATCACAGAAGGCAGGCAAATACCACCTCTAATACGAGTACTAGAATCACTAAGAATATGTAATACCGGCTGTGAAAATTATCGGTCGACTATAATATTTGTTCTTGTTATTGAAGTTCTATGAGTTAGTGTTAGTCGAAAATTTTGTGCAACACATTACATGTCTAGAATTACTAGTTTAGAGTAAACCAAGCTTGAAAGGCAGTGGCTGGATAGACAATGTTTGCTCACAAGAAAAAGCTTGATCCATTTCATAAAGTCGGGGGAAGGAGTTATGAAAAATATGTTGGAAAGTGAGCAACCTATTAAATTTGGCAGACCAACAGCTAATAAAGTTGAAGTCTACATTTTAAGAAAACACTCATTGTTCTGATGGGTCAGGAAAACCCAAGCCATAACGGAAGTTGTATACGCATGCTAGCTCCTGGCAAACGCGTACTTGGAAATTGTAAGAAGCACGCGAAAGTAATTGTCTTAAGTTTGTAATTCTTTTACGTAACTCAACCCAGGCATATGGGCGTTATCATGTTGGTGGTGCGGCTAGTGCTTTATGAGGCATGTTATAAAAAAATTCATAAAGTTTGTAATGTTTTCAAATTACCCAAATTTATGTTTTTACATGTTTAGAGTGTTTTCAAAGCCTCTGACGTGCAAACGACGCGATACTTATGAATATCCTTTCTTGGGAAAATAGAAAACAATATTTAACAATGTCCTGAAACGGGTTCATTTTTGTAACGGTCTCCTTTTCCAAAAGCAAAACAGTATTTAACTGCTCAGTGATTAATAAAAGAACTTATATTCGTGCAATTAATAGCTGATTTTTCCACCAACTGCATGGATAATAAAAATCAGTGTATGAAGATCGATATTGATTCATTAAGGCAGCAACTGCGTTTTTGTCTCCGCTGTCTATTCATATGGGGGGTGACATATAAGGATAACGCTGTATATTCTACTACATTGAACATCGTAGATATACGCAGCAGGATACAAGTCGGGGATATAATCACACAGGATATAATCGAAGTGGGATCGGAACCTACAACGGGGCAACGTTAGAGTGAAGAAAACGTTAATTACGACACACGTCACACGCAAAGTGAAGGATTTCCCCACACTTATCTTTCCAATAATTTGCGTGGAATCGCACCTACTACACTTCGGGAAGGGTTTTTATATGAACAGTTTAACCAAACACCGCAGGTTCCCTTCGACATCCCTTTCTATCCATTTAGGCCCTCAATGCCTTTGACTGACCTGGATAACCATATTTTCAGATATGATTTTCGAAGTATGTTCAAGCCAAAAGCGGAAAGCGTTTTATTAAGGCAATACAAATTAGGAGATTGCTATCAAAATCTGCTCATTCGATTATTTACCAAAATTCACCAACAGTTTTTTTTATTGTATAACCCCACGGGTCCTTCATAACCACACGTGCAATAGAATTTAAATCCTACTTATTCCCATCTGAAATGTGGTCAGAACATTACCCGTTCATAGCAAACTGCGTGTGAACTGACAATATTTTTGTAACTCTGGTAGAATATTCACAAGTGAAATGAGTTAGTTTTAGTAGCAAATAACTTAAAAACAAATATTTTTTTCATTGATAAAATATGATTATATTAAATATTTATTTTGATAGGCCTATTTTCATTTTGATTGTAATTGAAGTTGTTAATGATGATAATAATAATAATAATAATATTAATAATAATAATAATAGGGTGATGATGAGGGATGAAAGGACTAGGATGATGGGAGGCGGGAGGTGTTCGTGGGAATTTGGAACCATCCCAGAATTCGCCTTGTGACCGAGGGAAACCACAAAAATCCGGAAAGGATAGCCGACCCGGGGATCGAAACCGGACCCGAAACACGGAGATCGACCCGATTGCAAATCTAACACGATACGCACTGAGCCACATCGCTTGGTTTATTATTAAGTATTATTATTATTATATATTATTATTATTATTGTTATTATTATTATTATTGTTATTAATATTATTATTATTATTATTATTATTATTATTATTATTATTATTATTTGAATACATGGGTATTTTAACTACTACTGTCATACAAAATTTAAACATTCAAAATAATGAATAAATTCAAATTTCGGAATATTTATTCTAAAAAAGAGAAATGAAACCAAGTACATGACAACCCAATAACTTATGTTTTTCTCATTATACTTTAACTTGTAGATTAGACAAGTTTGTCTCATATCTGAATGGAACAGTCATGGGTAGTAAAAACAGTTATGATACAGTTTCATAAATTTACTAATAAAATAAGTTAAGCTTACACAAGTCTTTTACAAAAGCTGTACATTCTTAATATGTGACTCAGAGTCTCAATACTGTGCCTACATTCACTATTTACTTGTTCAACCACTTAATTTTTTGCAAATCATATTTTTAACCTATGACAATATAAAAGTTTTATTTTACATATGTTTTTGTTGCATTAGACTCATTTCCATATAATCATTGCATCACATTCTTCTTAATTTGCAATAAAAATAATGCATAGGGGATGGCTGTAATTCATGAAAACATTAAAAACTAGTTTATTTTGGCTCTTTTTGAACAAATTATACATTGCACTTATGCAGACCCAAATTTAGGAAAAATAAAAACTACTTCAATTTTTGTAAATTTCAAAACGATTTACATACAATTTTTGTGAAGAATTTTGAATTGAGGATACATTCCCAAACACAAAAAATAAGTTGAATTTGAATAAATATTCCAGATTGGAATTTTCCACATTAGCATCAACCTTAAAAGGAAAATTTCTTAATTCACTGTGATGATTCAAAAATGTACACATGTCTGATAAGTTAATAAAAGTATTGTAATGCATGCTATATCACAGAAGTATACGAGAATAGCATTTTTAAATTTTAAACTAATGTTTACATGAATTAACATTGGAGCTAAATGTAATGCAACACCTCAGTCTGGTTTTGAAAATAATTATTTCTTTTCTGTCATACCTCACTATAAAACAAAAATCTCTTCCACTTATCATTTTAAAACTTCAACTTTCATACACAATAAAAGCATTCATACGTCACTTTATCTCTTTTAAAAAGTACAGGATAATCTAAGGATTAACATCAATTAACAAATTATCACAACACACCTTATTTGTAATTATACATGAAAATGAAACAATTCAGTAAGTTTGATAAAAATTCAATACGTTTGTTCTAAACACAGAGATGCAAGACATTAAAAGAAATGAGGTAGAAAACTATAATAATATTTATAATTAAGAGATTAGATGAAGAATGTATATATTTATTTATAATATATATTGATATCTATGCAAGAGTAAAGGAATGTCGCTTAACAGACACCTACTTTAAAAACGTTTCTGAAAATGACTCTTTATTTGATAAAATAGTCTATCTTACACAATTTGCTTCTACATTTTATTTTACAATCATACTATTTTATTTTCACACGTTTTGGCAAGACTAGAGGTAATTAAGATTATTCATAGCAAGTAGCAAAAATTATTTACTTGTTATGATGGACATGTAATTATATATTCTTGGGAATTCATGGATTACGCAGATGGTAAGATGAATCTTCCAGAGGTCATGTTTCATTATTTTATTTGTGATATTTGAGGTCTTTAACATATAACTACTTTTTAAATGTGCCAATTATTAATTATATGGCCTTCCCGAAATACAAGGCAACTGGAGATTCACTTGGCAATTTTCGACCCGGAAAAGTATACATACTACTTACATTAAAACTGAAATTCTCAAGAAATACCAAACTATTGTCTGTTATGAGAGCAATTACAAACTCGTCATTACAATCTAAACTATTGCTATATTATTGTACTTCGCGATTGTATTTTCCATAATCATGCATTCCATTCAACTAATGCCACAGACATACAATCGAGGGCTTTGAACCACTAACATGTAAATACAAGTAGTGGAACACTCAAAAATTGCTTTGCCAGAGACTGAATGTATCGTTACAGTCGGTAAACAAAAACGTTCACCCGATCTATTCAAAATAATCTAAAAGCACACTGAACAACAATGACATTTAGCAGATACCCGTTTTCTCTTCCATTTTTTCGAAAAAAAAAAAAAAGAAGTGGGATGGAGCAGTTAGAAAAAATGTGTGAAATTTCTTAGGCGGTCATGCATGCCACGTTTTTACTCTGAATATTTTTATACCCGACTACCTCTAAAAATCAACACAATATATTCTTCCCTTTAGCGGAATGAAATGATACAGTTCGCTAAACATAATTATTGATGTATTGAGCTCAAATTTTCTCAAACATTTTTTTAAAAAAATATCGTCGCTTTTTGCTGCAATGTGTGTTGATTGACGTAACCAAAGTTAACACAATTTCTCATTTACTCCATTTTTTAAAATGATTAAAAATTTAAAAACATCATGAAAGATGTCAATTATAAACTTTTAAAAGCATTGACTCAAACAATACATTTTAATAAATTTATAAACTTCAGTTTAACTAGCAAAGAAAAGAGTGACAATGGTTCGCAAACATTGAATTAACCGCGCAATATCAGGGTAATTATTTGTTCGATAACATTTTGCAAAATTATTATAGGCTGACTGTCACTGTCGCAAATTTAGATCACAAACTAAGGGAGAACATTGAATCGAGAGAGCATATTTTACACATGGTGAAAACATTCGTTAAGACATTTAAGACATTAAGACTTATTAAGACATTTCGTTTTAGTTGTTTGAGTATAAGGCATTTCGTGCTATTCCAACTAATCGAATCAGTGTAACGTAAGAGAACACATTAAAACAATGAAGAAGAAATTCAAAATACACTGATAATTTTGTAATAATTTTGAAAATAATAAAATAGTAAACAAGCTCATCCTTGTTGGCGATCCGAATTAGAATTCCTGTATCGTATGCAATGGTCATGGGCAGTATTATTACTCTCATCTCCAATACGACAATTCAATTGGACATTTTCACTCTATCCCATCCCTTTAAAAAAATTGTCTCCTCAATTTAGACTCTACCTAATATTCCTTACTAAAAATATTATATAAGGAAACGTAATTACTTTGAGAAACATCAAATTCATGAAATAACTATATACACGGATAGTTCACACGTCACAGTCTCTACTTCACAAGATGAAATGTAAGATGATTTTCAGCCGCCAGAGAGCTTTCATAAATTTTTCTTTCAACATTGTATAATGAACAACACAGCTACAGGAAATCGTTTTCTGTTGTCCACATCCAAAAGAAGACAAAGAGGGGACTCTTGTCACCGTTCTTTACTAGTGTAAGATTTACATTATTTCGGAAATGTAAAAAAGAAAAGGCTGAATAGTCGAAATAATTATTTTAAAATGATTAGTCTTAATCATTGTGGCTACTTAAGAACTCTTAATCGTCTTTAAAAAAGACGCTGAATCCTCTCTCTAGTTGCTAACGTAGTAGAAAAGGTTATTTCCAACAAGTGATACCTTTCTAGTGGTGACATCAATAGAAAACATATGAAGTGGATGTTTTGAATGATGTTTTGAAAAATTACGCCACAGTATATAATCCACAAAATACGGTTGCATAACTAATTTATTTTCGCCTTGCTTCGATTTCATAATTTCTCGGAAGCGTGCAAAATCACATAATTTTAATCATCACTGCTCGGGAAGCACGAATAAAAAGTGTTCTGCGGTCACCATGACGCATACGTTTACTTTGCTTATCGAAGTGATGTACTACACCACATAACTACGTCATCAAAACCGCGTGAAATATGTCAACATTCACTCTCTCATAAACGAACATATTGTAACAGGGAAAATTGTATTGAGCAATGTCAGTCTCATTTCAAAATTGGGCAGCTCAATTTGAAGGTGCACTCATCCGCCA
Source organism: Gryllus bimaculatus (assembly GCA_017312745.1). NCBI lineage: Eukaryota > Metazoa > Arthropoda > Insecta > Orthoptera > Gryllidae > Gryllus > Gryllus bimaculatus. The sequence continues at coordinate 965,592 of BOPP01000066.1, read as the reverse complement.
ATGCCCATCTGAGACAAAAAAGCGACTGACATACACATTTTGTACAGAAGTTTGCTGTTTTATTGTCGTTCATTATTTGGACATTTATTTTGGAAGCTATGAGCAGAAGGCCAAAATTACCATTTGAATTATTGGGCTTGTAAATAACACAAAATAATTGCGCGATCTTTTGAGACCACGCGCTAAGTTTGAATCAGTTTGGATAAGATATGTTTTAGAAGAATTTTCAAAGATGAGTTTTTAACTTTAAAAAGTCGCTTCTCTATGTCATGGAAGAAAATAAAGAAGCAGATTTATTGTGTTAAGGTTGTTTTCACATTGGTAGTAAATGATTTCTTTTCTGCTAATGTTTAAGCCTCACCATTCAAGCTTCAGATTGAAATTCAGATTGGTAGCACATACGAATGTAATTAGATCAATCGTTTTAAAATACACTTACACCAAAAACCACGAGGTGGAGGCAATTATTTCATCAAAACCTTTAAGTTTAAATTTTTTCTTTACATTGGAAAACATTAAAAATCTCACTAATTCGCTATGTACCAAAGCTATAACTCAAAATATACTAATCGCACATAGCATTTCCATAATTCAAAGATGTATTTTTTATTTTGCACATAACAAATTTTTCACAGCTTACGATCTTAATTCAAGAATTTGTTGCGTTATAGATGCACAAGTCAAACATACTCGCTAAGAAAGCCTCGATTTACAAAAGATTCTCGAAATTCTCCAGTACCTTCGAAATGGTAACAGTTCTAGGCTATCGCAAATGTACATATGCTGATTGGAAAGTTGGAAGACTTATTTTTCTTAACCAGAATTAGATGCCACAATATGCTGTACACTCTTCTCTTTTCAAAATAGAAAACTTTTACAAGAATGAAAGAGAAGAATGTGTAACTTCAATGGGATAGGAAAAAGTGTTGAAGCTTTTCAATCAGCCTACTTATCACTTTCTTATTTTCTCATTAACTTCTATTTATAATCGATTTGTTACTTATTCGGGTAAGACGTTAATGAATTAGCACAGTTGTAGTTACGGCTACATAACAGTTATACATAAAACAAGTAAGTCATGGACCTCTGGAGAGTTTAAGTGGAGATGAGACGGACCCAAAATTCTCTCGATTCTTGATCAAGAAATATTCTCGAATGCCTCGAGTAATTTAACGTAAACTATTGACAGCTATAAATCTGTGGTACTCGTACATATCACCCGATATGTTTCAAACTCGATTTTCAGAAGGCGCTTTCCATAGTTTGGTGTTTCGCCGAAATTCACAATTTGACTCCAAAGAATGTGACAAGTTCATTAAAACGTGTCACATTACACATTCTCTTCCCTCCTGTCAGGACATTGCAGTTTCCCCCCCACACCGTAAATATATAGGTGACCAATTACAACAAAAGAAATATAACAAATTCTTATTTTTTAACATTATTTTTTGTAGAAGCTTCAGAAACATTAAATTTTGTCAGCTTTAGTTAGCTTTTGAAGTATTTTTTCCACAAACTATATATTTTGGCATAACCAAGAACATTTTTTTGTATTACAAACATTTTTTTTATTTGCAAAACTGACACGTTTTTGGAACATGTGAGGGAGCTATAAAATATGATTGAACTATTCAATTCCGGGATAGATTAAAGCAGATCACTTATTTAATGTTCTCACATGTAAAAATAAGGCAACTTTTGTTACATGATTTACGTAATTTAAAAATGTAATTGAAAACATCAGAGCTGAGGACGGAGAATGTAGATATTTTAATAGCAATGGATTGTAAGAATTCGAATATTGATGAATACCGTGTTTAGAATTATTAAATATTTATTTAATTTCAAGATTCAAGGGATTCGAGAATATCAATTCCCAAATTTAGATCATTATGTTTTGAGAACACCAAAAGCCTTCTGGGAAGTCTCAACTCCTAAATAAAATGACAAATTAATATTTTCTTCGTTTTCATACCCTTTTTTTCTTATTATCTCACCATTGGCTGATAGACATTACTCTCTTGTAACTTAGGTGACCGATGTCCTTGATAAAAGAAATGAATAATCCATGAGCTTTGATGACACAGCAGTTAATCATAGTATGCTGCCAATACTATCCTTAGGGTTTAGAGATTCTGAATATTTCAGTAAATTAATCACATGCATCAATCTGGACGATGTATATCATTACTTGTAGGTAATGGAAGTGAAATGTTAAGTTATGTAATTACTGAAATTTAATAGTATTGTTCTCAGTCCCATTAGTTCAAAGATCGCAGACACCACTGTGCACGCATGATCGTGTCTACTGTATCCATCAGGACGAGACTGGCGAAATATTACGATCTGTCACTGAATAGCACCAAAATTAACGCAAAGTAAAATCCTTGTCATCAACCTCTGCTGAAGGATTCCTCTGCATCCTGACAAGCGTGACTACAGGTGATGCAGGAAGGGATACTAGAAACGATTTCCACGAACAAATCGTGACAGAGAGATGCACCAATTCGTACTCTTGAAGTAGGTACACAAATACGATGCAAATGACTAATTCTCATTTGATGAAATGGTACGGAGATGGAACAGTTTCACTCGATCTGCCTATACTATTGGGACAGAGACGCACACAGGGTGAAGACGGAGAGTGGAAACCTGTATCTACAACGAAGATACAATTTCTACATTTCGATACTAAAACAGTGCACATGCCTCATATCTGTCTGAAATGGCACCAATTGGATCTTCCACAAATTGGCGGAGATTCAGGAGAAAAAGTGGTCAAAATGAGCTGGAAACAACTGCAACAGAATCTACCAAGCACATTTGACATTGTCCTTCTTCTTCTTGATATTCCTTGGAAAGGCAAAGAGACATGGTATTTTTCTAACCCGAGAGTCCCTGAATTAGATTCAGTATTCCCAACTGCCATTCGTGAAGCTAATGCCCAATCAGCGGGGGGCAAATGATCGTCAAATTTTATAACTTGCAACTACCTCACCAGAATTGGACTGTGGCCTTCGCGATGAAGTTAAGGTAACGTTGTGACCATCCAATATTTACGTCCACATTCACTTAATGAAGACGAAATGCGTAGTCTCACTTGCTCAAGGTCAATAGAGAGAGACCTGTATCCTTGATAGTGTGATAACCAATCAGAAATAAATACACGAAAACTGGAGAGTTGTTGATTCCCACTTCTGACCTTTCACTCGAGGAAATTCAAACCGGGGGACTACCATTTTTAACTTAATCCTTGGGAGACATTATCCGAAAGCAACAAGTGATGCTGTTTGAACAAAGATGAGTGCTTGTGTGCTGGAAATCTAGGATTTTAGTTTGTTGTGGAGTTCTTCTTTTGCTTATTACATTGGTCCACAAGTTTAATAGGACGACTTCATCATCAGATGGGTGTGATGTCGAAACATATATCAGTGGTGAGGTGTGTAATACCGCTTTTGGTTACTCCACAGACACCTCCTCGCGTTTAAACCTAATCTTTAATCCACTCCAAAGGGTCAATGAACTGGATGCAATACCCAACCTCTAGCCACACAGGTGGACTCCTCTAATGGAATGAAACTTCTGTACACTATTCCCATTTCCTGTTTTGGCAAATGGTCCTTAATGAACCCAGTGTGTTGCCCAGACTGGAGAACGACTATCTTGCCCTCTCCAAAATGCCAAGACGCTGGCACTGTCTTCGGCAGATGTAATCTTCACGGTTGCCGAAATGGATAACGATACTCCTGCTCACCCCAAAAAGCCACTGTGCTCTCCGTATTAGAGATTGACCCTTCTGCCCAGTCCAAAAGACCATAGTGTTGAAATTCAGTCTTTGGTTGTTAGTCCTCTGCGTGGATGCCGAACAGTCCACCTGCCCACTCCGATGAGCCACTGCGCTGGCACTGTTCTCAGGGAAAGCAGTTCGCAGCTCGCTGTTCGCACTGGAGAACACCCTGGCACTCAGTCTTCGGTAGATGCAGTTCTCTGCGAGCTATGCGAACAGGAGAACAGCCCTCTTGTCCACTTGAAAGAGCCACCTTAGTTGTCAGTGAAAGCAGTACTCAGCATGTCGAGTACTGGAGAACGACGCTCCCGCCCACTCCAAAGGGCCGGTGACGGCGCTCAGTCCTCGGTGGACGTGGTCCCCTGCGTGCTGGCCGCGCTGGAGAAGGACCCGCGCGTCCGTCGCCGGCGGGGGCGGCGCAGGCGAGCGCGGCCGCCGCGGCGGCGGCGGCGAGGCGACGCGGGCGGGGCGAGCGTCGCCCACGGGCAGCAGGTGGCCGTGCGCCGCATCCCGGCGCCGGCCCGGGCGTCGGCGCCCGGACGCAGCGCAGCACGCGCGCAGCTCGCGCGCAGCGCGCGACGGAAGGCGAACAGCCCGGCGCGAGGGGGCGACGCGCCGACAGCAGCGCCAGGGCGAAGGCGTCGCCCCCGCACGCGCCCGCCGCCGCGTCCGGCGCCAGCGCCGCGCCAGCCCGCGCGTGCCACGGCAGCAGAGCCCAGCGCCAGCGCCACCACCAGCGCCGACACGCGCGCCGCCCGCGACTCGGGCCGCCGCCCGCGCCACCGCCCCGCCGCGCTGGCGCCCAGCGCGCTCGCGTTCGACAGCCGGCTCCTGCGGACAACGCAACGCCCACACGTCAACATAACACAACATTAGTAATACATCACTGCATCTCCTCCCTTAGAGGCTAGATGCAACCTTGAGTTTGTTTACTCGACACCTATTGCGCGTGAATTTACGGAATAATAATAACAATAATAAAAATAATGATGTTAATAATAATATGACCAATGAACACCATTTAATTGCTTTTTTATTTTTTTGTTCTTCGTAAACAAATACATTCATTCCTTTTGCAAATAATAAACAATTCACATGTGTATGGAGTGTTTATATGTTTCTTACACGCAAATTTGGCATAGTAAGTATGTTTTCAAACCAACTTGTAGGTGCTCATTGCGGTTTAACTATTCGAAATATCGAAGGACATACATTTGATATATTCGACAAAATACGCTTAAAACTGACTTAAGAGCTTATTTTCACAGTTTCATCGTTTCCTCCGTGCACATCCTGCAGGTAGGACGACAAAAAATAATAGACAATATATAGACCCACAAAGACAGATCGTTTAAAAGAATGATGCCAGAACTAAATGCAGTGGTAATTGCTGTCCAAGAGTAGACATTGACTACACGATATAACGATGAAGTGTTTTTTTAATCTTTCCTGCAATGATTGGCCATATTTTGCAATAAATATTCAAGAGACACCTATAGTCACTGAATGCGCTTCTCGAGAAGCTGCTCGCAACCCGGAGTAGATTTTAGCTGCTCGCAATCTGGAGTAGCTGATCGACGCCTGACTACTCAACTTGAGAATTTAAGGGATAACAACAATACTAATAATAACTAATAAATATACTTTAAAATACTGAGTAACGTATCTAATATACTGAGTAATAAATATATCGAGTCCTGGGTGGGCATGATTGTATTTGTGATTGTCCACTTATCATCATGATCATCATCCTATCACCCCATAATTCATACATCAACTCGCAACCTTGTCTTACCAAGGGATACAGCCGAAAAAAGGTGATCCCCATTACGACACACGTTAATCTCTCCGAAATAAATATGACTGGGTGTCGGAAGATAACGTGTACCGTGATCACAAATGGCCTCTACTCATATAACAATAATAATAATAATAATAATAATAATAATAATAATAATAGTTAGTAATACTTATTATTATTATAATAATAAAATGAAGAATAAGAATAAGAAGAAGAATATGAATCATAAAGGTGAGTTTGCATTGATTTTAGAGATTTCGAATATTCAAGAACATTTCAGGATTCCAAAAAAAAAAATCAGGATTTATTCCATCTGCTGTTTCCAATGACAATCCACCTGTTAGTAGTTTGTTGCTAGTAATTTTACGAGTTTTCTATGACAGATCTCCGTAAGCAAGTTAAACAACAAAAATCAAACCACGGAGGAATTAGAACGCGTATGGTTGGAGACAACTGGTTTTAAAAGCAGAGCCTCATATCTAAACAAACGTGATTATTATTTCCTTTACAAGTTATCAGGAATTTGCGTATTTGGTCCTTGGTTTATGTGTTAGTAGTCTAACGTGATATTCTTCTTAGAAAATATTCGAGAGCAAATCCAGAACCCCAACATGAAGGAAGAAAAATGTTTGCATTCAGTAAATGCATTTAAGAGAACACAGCTAGTAGCGGACGACACAAAAGTTGCACCTTCCCCTTGTACCTGTAATTTTAATTTACTCAGAACGTTTGTTCGTTTGGCTTCTACTTTAATAACATTAAATAAATGCTAAATTAAATACTTCTTCCAGCTGCTGGCGAAATAAAACAAATTAGAATTCGATGTTTTCGAGAATTAAATTATAAAACCCATTCCTCTAGGTCGGCATTTTCACAAAGTTAAGCTTTTTAAAATGAAAACATAAAGAAGAAAAATGCCGCAGGGATTGTGGGTTGCTTTTCTCAAATGTCTGTTAATTAAAATATGGAAACGGTAGGTAAATGAAAGAAAAAGAAGGTAAAACACCTATATTTTTCAATAACTGAAGGTGTCACAGAAAGTAATTAGTGGTTTATGATATTTAAATAAAGATTCCACCAAAATTCCATACAGTATCTATTATGATACTGTTGGCGATGAAAATAATTTAAATGTCAGCCGAGACTTTTAAGAAGTTTTTCTAATAACGCAAATAATTTGTAATTTAAAAAATCTACTTTTACTTAACATAATTACCACTTGAAATATTGTAACGTGCCAATATGCGTGAAAAAATATAACAGATAACGTTTTAAAAGAAAACCTACATATTTTAATTGATTAGAAATGCGCAATCATGGGAAACAAATATCTGAAGTGCATTTTTCTGCAAACGTTTAAAGAATTTGTTATTTTATTAGTTGTTTAAAACAATGAATTGTGCATGAAGAAATTTGGGAAAATGACAAGTTACATTTACTCAAGAGAGTCATGTTCATAGGTCTTTGCCAACAATGTTATTAATTAGGTAAAAGGTTTTGATTAATGGACGATTCATGATCGGATCTTACACGGAGAAGTTAACATTTTTGTGAATTATTTTGAAGGATAACCATCAAAAATAAAATTCCCTTTAGAAGGAAATACGAGAACGTTAGCTCTTTACGTAGAACGACCGCCTGCGTCTGAGAACTGCCACCAGTTCTAGGTTTCATCACTCACGGGAAACGGTGAGTTGTACCGGTAGTTGCCAGCTGTAAGAGAGTGAGAACGTTGTTACACTTTACCCACGGGGTCATTCGTCTGGAAGAAGCCCGGTCATTGATTTCTCTGTCCGATCTACAGGACCTTCTACTCTTCTCTTATATCTTTAATACTAAATAGAAAGAGGCAATATGAAATTGTCTGTATGTAGTCTTTATGAACGTAAACTCGAAAGAAATCCTAAGTCATCAATTTAAAGAACTATACGGATTATAAATGAAAACATGTAGAAACCAAAATATACTTCGGCTGCACCACATTTTTTATTCTCTCTAATATTTGGCTTTACCTAAGGGCTGTTTAATAAGTAATGCATATTGAAAAATCGGAATATGTTGACTACTCATGAATGATCTAATTATAACCCATTGATTTTTGATTTTCCGTTGTATCCTATAATGTGACATCAAGCTATGTAGAAAAGAAGCAATAACAAAACATTGTTTTGATGTTTAAATTGAAAATAGTGTTAGAAACAACCAAATGCAATAAATAAAGTGTCTTAGAAAGATAATATTAGAAAAGGTAAAATAAAAAAAGTTACCGAATACTTCATCCCAAGTTACAGATGGGAGAGAAAAGATATTTGCGAGATTTAGAGAAGTAAACTTCACTGAAAAAAGTAATACAGTCATCGTCAGCTACGAACTTTTTATCCCCTGTCTGTTTCAAATACGTGGTCTCCTGTTGCGAGCATCTTGCAGTGTAGTCACAGACCGTTGTCTTAACCATCGCCGCGACCTATACTGGTATTTTAAAATTAACATTTGTAAAATAAATTTCATGCTGAGTTCAAACGAATATTGAGAAGATAATAATCTTCTTTCAATGTTCTCAATTTATCAGCTTTGTAGCACACAAATCACCGTAAGTTTTGACATATATTTTTTTTTTTCATGTAGGTGGCCAGATCTGTTTGATATTAAAACAAGTCCTCTCCACAAATATGAAGAGCGAGATCACAGGTACTCCGATGAATAAAAGATTGGGAAACACTGATAAACACAAAAGCTTTTCTATTGAATTCGCAAGAGGTTTAAGCGCAATGACTCTGCTCCCCTCTAAGCGGCAGAAATGAATTGGTTCATTAACTCGGCGCGGTCTTTGGGCCCGTGTGCTGTTAATCACAGCATCAATGGCCGGAACATTCGTCTCGGTCCATTCATCGACAAAATTTACCTTAACCTAAACAACTTCCACCTTCAACTCCAATCATGAAATCAAAACTTGTGGAGATCAAACGAAAGCAAATAAATCTCAACTTGTTTCGAACAAGCGAGGAAACCTGCCAAATATCCCACCACATTTACTTAGAAAATAAATTGATTGACACATATTGACTAAATTGTATCTTCTCTTGGAACTCATTAGACCTTAACTTTATCGTTAGAAGTACCATCAACTTATTTTATTTGCAAATAACATCTGTTATATATCCAGCCATTTGGTACATTGATTTATACAAAATATATAAATAAATGCAAATAAGCATATCAAATAGAATTATCAGTATATGAAATTGTCAGTCTTCTTATGTAGCGTCTTAGAACAGCAAATTTGTGACAGACGAGCCTGCGAAAGATTTCTGACACAAGCTGAGTAGCTGGGTCGGATATCGTCGCAGCTTGGCTGAGAATTCAAAAAGAAGGTTGCTCTGATCGGTCGACGTAATACTTACGTCCCATCAATCCTACGTGGATGTTGAAACAGCAGCCTTAACGACCGCCTATTACAGGCAAGTCAAACCACGCCTATACGAGCTACGCGCCGGCCTGTCACTCCTCTGCGGAAGGGCAGCTTCCCCTGACTTCGCTCACTGTTCCCCTCCAAATCCAGAGAGGGGTGTACAAGCGCAAGCTGTAGCGTGGATAGTAAGTGCGAAGCGTGTTCCAAATATGACGACGAATGGTAGCTTCAAACGAAATCCTGTTTTCACTCAAACGAAATTTTAATTCTATTTATACATTTTATTACTTTATTTCATGTTTATTTTATTTTAAATGTTTGCCATGTATAATCATTTTGCTAAGGCGAGGAATGCGTTTGAATGTCGCGTTCATTGTTTCCATTTTGTGTGGTTTTATTAAATGATATTATTATTTGTATGTGGCAATAACACGAGATAAATGAACAAGTCTCTATGTGGCCGAGAAGCTCCTTTTAAATGTATTATATTACTCTTATACTTGGACAGCTTTTTCGAGATACAATAATCTTTGTTCCTAACTTAAACATAGGATATTAATCGCAAACGTGATTACGAAGTCAAGTTCCATCGAATAATTATTTTTTGCATTTGATAAGTTTAAATAATAGTGATGAATTTTATTTATAAAGCTATAAATGAAAAATTAATATCGCTAAATTTAAGACAATAACTGTCAAATAAATTCACCAACAGACTGGCATGGGCCAGGAATTGAGAGATGTACAGCCACTACAAAGAAATTTATACAACTTTTACTTTCAAACCTCCTGCCAGTTTCTCTGGATGCGGTGCCCTGGTACACTAGAGAGCTAGTTACTTTGCCCACGTCCTTGACATGCCTGGGCTATACAGATTGTATGATCCTTCCTTTAGCGTTTTATTCTCCAATTCTCAGGGGCTGGCTGTGAGATAATCTCACACTCACATATTGCCTTCCTTTCATGAATTCGCGAGATTTTAACAGTAGAGTGAGTAAGCCGAAGATATGGGTCACTGCAGTGGTTCCACAGGGTTCTACCCTCGTTTCGTGCCTCTGCCCCCATTATCTTCAATCTCACTCGTTAAGAGAGAAACATCTTTATATACCTAAGCACGTAACGTTAGATACTGAAGCCCGCGTACTCCTAAAATGAAGGATGAGGGCTCATATGAAAATTCGTGTGGAGAGCGTGTTAATCTTTAATTTTTCCCCCAATTGCGAGGTCCCTGGAATGAAATGGAAATATATTCGTTAATTGCTGTTGGTTGTGATTTGTATCATTCTTTCATAAAATGTCGAACTTTTTATAATAGTTTTTAATAAATTACAATTGTGCGAGGAATTAGTGCTTTTCAAAACCCACAAGAGCGTCTTGAGCACCAAAAGAGAAAGTGTCGTTTCCGCATAGTTGGCCACTCCACAGACAATCACAAACCGCCCTGTGGCTCACGGTAAGTAGGAAGTGGTCGAGATGATCAAAGGACATTCCGCCAAGGCTTGGAGCTTGACCATAACATCTGGGCAAGGTTGAGGTGGCGTTTCCTACTGCAAAACCACTGGCGCAGAGAACCAATATACCGCATGTACTTTCAAAGACTTTCGTGCTGTGAAATGTGAGCTAATAAAATTTAACGATCTACCTTGTGTCAAATAATTGTAGATGAATTATCATGTTTTTTTGTTTATTTTATTACACGGACATGCGTGTGCTTTTCTTTGACTTATAAAATCGGCAGAAAATTAAGGCTGACGTCGGATGATGTTGAAGTCTCTCGTATTTCTATTCTATCCATTGGAAAATTTTATGACGACGTTTATTACAGAAGGAAAATTCAAAAAATGAAATATTTCATACTAAAAAATTCCTTTATATTTGGAAACTTAACCCAATTCTACACCTTTCATTATTTTTAAGTTTTTTTAGTCTGTCAGTGATATCTCATTCTTAACACATCAGTATTCGTAAATAAACTAAGGATTTTTTACCTTCGTTTTTAGATATTAAGGAGGAAATCTTATCTAATCCAATTAAATTATCTGTCAGTATAATCAGGAACTTCGTTCTATTTAACTTCTGCAGGTTATCTGTTATGCATAATAATAAGAGGAATTCGACAGATGAAGTTTGGGAGATTTCTAAACATTTCTTTAACTCAACTCATTCCTCCATGGTTAGGGAACCTACCATTCAGTTATCTTGAAAAGGACAAAACTACGGAGGAATCTAAATCTTTAGTAGGAGTGAATGGTAATGAACAAATGAAATTATTTTGTCTATATAGGTTCACATTTTACGAACGCAATAGACTAGACACGTGAAAGTCGCATACAAGGAAACTAGCATTACTTGCGTTCATAAGCATTGTGTTCAGAGCAACAACCGCCAAATTTAAAAGTGGGTGGTACAAATTTCAATGGTACGAATTACTCCAAGATGACGGTACGTTATTGGATACTTGCTATATTTTTAGAGAATATATTAGATACAATGTTAGTTTTTTGGCGACGTCAGTTGACAGTTTTGCCCTAATTGCCCAAATCCTGACATCTTTTATTACATAAAGGAAAAAAATTAATTACATTAAGAACTTAATTCAAATGTTTGTTGTTCGCTAGAAAACACTATATTATTTTTGTATGAAACAACCGGTATTCGTAATATATTTCGAACGCGCTTGGTTCTCATCTCCCCAGCTACAGCTTACGCGGATATAGCCCTTCCTGATTTGGAGAAGTAATAGCAGTCAGGGGAAGTGGCCCTTGTTCGGTGCAGCGCAGAGCTTCCCAGGCTGGCAAGTAGTTTTTGGAAGCATTTTGATACTCTTGCAATAGACATTGGAAATTACATCCGGTATGTTTATGCAAGGAGCCCGAAAATTGCTTGGCAGAGGATGTCTGAGATTATCTTTTTAACGTGCTTCGTCCATAAGAGACCGCGAGTGTAAGAGCATGTTGACAACCCTAGAAAATTTTCCATTTTGTTACTGCGTGGGACACGTACAACAGCATCGATAGTAGAATACCTATTTAGAGAAAGACTCTGGATTTGATTTCGGAGATAATTCTAATCGAAGACGGATGAATAGAACAAAAGAACGGATAAACAGATACATACGCAAAATAGAGCACCATAAGTCTACAAGGCAGATCTACCAACACAAGTTACGGAAGGTTGGCGAGCAGAAAAGCGACCTGACGGAAAGTGAAACGCCCTGACGGAAAGTGAAACGCCCTG
>BOPP01000066.1:878608-952666 GCA_017312745.1 Gryllus bimaculatus | reverse complement strand
GAGAAACGGCCTGCTGGAGAGACGACCTGACAGAGTGTCTGTTCGTCTGTCGTTTCAGACTGTCACTTCAATGGACTGACGGACACTTGGTGATATTTTTTAATTTATTTTAAGAATCAGACTGATGCTTTCGTCGTTAAGTTCTCTACACTGCGCGTGTACTTACTCTACCGTGAGAAAGAAGTTTCACTTAAACACTTATCTATCGAAATAGAAGCCGCCACCGCCCTGCGCAAACATTGATCTCGTGGAAGCGACGTAAGGCCTTGTGTCCGGCGCGAGCCCACACTTTCTCACTGAGTCACTGCGAGCGCCAGCGGGGAGCTTGTGAAAGCGGGCGCGCCACCGCGGTGCAGGGCTTCCTGTGCGCGGTCCGCACAGCCTCCAACCGCTGCCGACACCGCCGCCGGTTTCGTTGCCGGGGTAACCGCGGCGCACGCCGCTGCCCGATGCACGCGACGAGCACGCGGCCACCCATGCGGTGCACTGGGCCGGCCATCAGCGACAGTCCGCGGCACGATGCAGTGGACTCATTCATTATTTCGTGTTTCCGGGCGCGTGAACCGGTCAGGTCATTAGTCCCGGTCTATGGTCTTGCTGTTATCACGAGAAGTGGCGGTATTCTCTCCCTGCTGGACATCCGGCACCAACCTATATGTCTGCTTGCGAAGATTTCCCCATCTATATATCTCCTACCAACATGGCACCGTCCGCAGCCGGGACTATCTCTATGATACCAACTGATCTCCCAACATGTGTAGTAACAGTACATGTAAGCGTTAGTAAGTTAAGGGAAGGGCTAAGACAAAGAAGAGGAAGGAAAGATTGCGATAGCCCATGACACTTGTCTTACGGTACTACTCTGGCATCCGCGTGGTAGGAGAAATCGTGGAAATCTACTGATCAGAGCAGCCATTCACAAAAATTATCCGCCAGTCAATGGCCGTAGTGCATAGATACATATATGTATTCACTTTATAATCAGTGGCTTCCTAAACTCAAATTCGTGGATTTTATAATTCATTTTTCGACATCTCTGTAATTTATCTTTGATTCAGCCTTTAAATAAATGTATTTCTTTGAGAACGTGTTGTTTAAACAAAACGTTTTCCTTGTTCTATACTTCAGGCGTGTAGAGCGTAAAACATATGGAAATAATTTCTGATATCGCATATATTACTAATAAAGTTATAATCTGAACATACTACCAGGAGAATGAATACATATTTATAATGGCACAACATAATAAATACAATTGGCTTCACGACGAATCATTGTAAGTGTTTTCAGATGGCTTGGAAATCCTCTTTTCCAAAAGTCGTAAAACAATTATGTGAATTGTTAGGTTATAAAAGTGGGGAAATCAGGATTTGAATATATGAACGGAAGTGAAATGTTTTATTGTGAGGGACACCTTTGCAAATTTTCAGGTGCCCACAACTCCCTCTCCTCCCTCTAAACACACGCCTATGCATACTGCTATCATCCTTGCCGTGATAGTGATACTAGAGTTCTTGGTTGCACAATGAACCCTGACTGGTTTGAAATTGTATCTGCCAACCAAAGATGTTTTATCCGTAAGTATTTATCCTTCACTTTAATCCTTGATGAACACCCCTCCAACATCCATGCAGTGGAGGGAAAGACATGTCTCCATTGTGACCAGTTGCCCAGAAATGGCGAAGTCAATGGTGTATGTCCATAATGTCTCAACAATACGAGATGGCCCAATTTCAAGCTATCTCAATAAAATAGGTTTGGGGAGCGTTGAATACGAATCCAATGCCAAAAAAATTGTTGTGAAGTTTCACATATTTTATTAAATTCAAATCATTTTTTTGACATTGAAATCACGTTCAGCAACAGTAAAAACTGTAGATACACATTTGCATGCGAAAATATTTGAAAATAAGTAGGCTACTTCGAAAGTCTTAAAAATAAGACATCATATGTTAAATCCCATTTCTATTTTAATCTCTTTCTGTCAAGCATTATTGTTATTAATTTTGAATAAAGGTCCCGAGGCCATTTTTTAAAAGAAACAATTTGTTTCTTCCTTCCATTTTAACCGATCTAGTAATCGAGAAAGGTGGTTCAGGGCATCAACTGATGTAACAGACGTGCCTCTGACCGGGAGGTTCTAGCTTCGAGTCCCGACGGAGGCAGGATTTATGACACTAGCTAGAAAACTGCATCAAATTCAGTTACTGAATGGACGAGAATCCCAGAAGCCGGCTGCTCGGATCGGTAATCTTCGATCAATGCCAGGCAAATCTTGGAGCAGTACCCTAATAAACAGGCCACGGTCCGCATGCGATCTTTCCTTCCTTTTCCTTGACCTATCCTTACCCATTACGTACACACACAAACACACTCTCACACACACTTACATGCACTACTCTACCACACATGCCGGGAGATCGGTAGGGAGCTTAGAATTTGTCCCGGCTGGGGCGGCTCCTTGCTGGTGGGAGATACCTGGCTGCGGGAAATCCCTCTTGAGGAAAAAGCATTTACAACACATACAGGACTAATGACCTTACCAGTTGACGCGCCCAGAATCACTAATCAATCAATACAAAAGCAATTTATTGACGGAGCACAAAATTGTAGCTTGTTTTTTAACGGTCACCTATTAGATATTTTATTGCATAATGTTAATTAGACACAAATTCAATGACAAAGAATATACAGTTTTCTTAAATTAATTATTGTGAATATGGTGATCGAGAAACGATGTGTTTAGAACTGCCTTATATTGCGTTACTTACTTCTACTCTGAGAGGTAAGAAACGATGGTAATCTGTTAGTTATTTTCCATGATACAATTCTCCAATTGTCCTTGATGTAGATAGAAGACGTAGAATGACTAGGAATAAACATAAACAACGTAAGTTAACTGCGATCCATTAATAATCGTCCGAGAGGAAAACATCATCAACAAAGCCAACTAAAAACTAATAATTGCATAAAGAACCAATGAGCGGAGATGCGAAAGAATATGAAGTATGTACGGATTGGCTCACAACATTTGTTAAAACGACAGGAATTCTTAACGACAGGTATTTCTATGGCTGAGAAGAACTTGCGGTTCATAAGAAGAATATATTATACTCTCATATGATGCTGATGATTTTTTGATTTTTTTCTGTCAATGAATATTAATTAGGATTAATGAACCGGAGGGGAAAATACTGAAATGATGTATGGATTTTGGTGGACGTCATTGTCACATGCTAATTAAAAGGTTTATTCTAGATAACCAGAAAGAGGATTCATGAAAAATCGACTCATCGGAATTTCAAGCATGCAAATGTGACTTTAGTGCCGACTTGGATGGCCGAGGTGACTAAAACGTTTGCCGTGTCAGCGCCTCGGTCCGAAGGTTCGCGGGCTCGAGTCCCGCAATTGGCTTGGTTATTTGTCCCTTGTCTCTTATGCATGTGTATCGTTGTGGTCTTGAGAGTATGCTGAGGGTCTTGAGAGTATGTACAGGGCGAGAAGCCCGCAAGTCACTTGTATTAGAATAACGCTTAACACATGTATGTGTCCCCATGAGGAACAGTGGATATCAGGTGCAGATAATCGAAATCGGTATCTCCAGAAGCTTGAAAAAGGCACATATACCCCAAAAATGTTTAAAATTCCTAAAGAGCATTTGCTGCCTTGAAAGACATATTTTTAATGAGAATCGTGTTCTTTTTTTGTGGGCGTATATGAAGGCAGGGTGTACATGAACAGAAAAGCAACGGCGGTTTATTAGGCGATGTATTCCGTGCTGGAAATTTACTGTTAGGGGAATACAAGGAGAGGAAGAGATGGGTTCAAGAGAACATCCGAAATCACTGCAAATCACGTACACAGTAATGATGCCAGTTGAATCCATTTTAGTGTCTCCAATAGCACATATTCCTATCCAATATATATGCTGCATGAAGAGTCGATTTGGAAGCAACGGATAGCAATAAAAAGCGGTCTTTCTTTGGTATTATGAGCGAACCGTTAATGATGAAAGCGTCGGAATGTCTTCACTTTTTACTAAAATGAATCCGAAATGTAATGGGGGAAAAGGATTTGGGAATAATGGACATTCTGACATCTATTAATGGTCGGACAATATTCCAAACGAAACAGGAAATCCAAGAAATTTCATAGGAATGGCCAGTTTAAAAGTATTACTTTGCAACAGAGTAGAGAAACGCATATCATAAGGATGGGTAAGGATAACGCGTTAATGTCCTGTGATTTGGGTAAAAGATTTCGCTGACAATTTCGCCCCCCTTAGGAACTGATTAACATGACTCTTCTTAGGCTCGGGTAACCATCCTTAGCCATGAAGCATACGATGCTTGTGCGACAGACGCCTGTATAGATTCAAATACAGGCATCATGAATGGTATGTAGAGGTCGAGGAGTCAACAAGTAGTAAATTAATTGCGTAAAAATGTATTACGCATGTGTGATAAAAGCGTATTCGTATAATGGACATTTCGTCACTCTACACATTGCATTAATTCTTTGTTCGTAAAAACAAACTTCACAATTATCTGATTCCTTTAATTTGCAATTGAGTCACATACATTGATTATAGCAAAAAGAACGGGCGTTTTTATCAAAGAGATAAATATATTCGGTGTCGATGCAAACTGTTTTATCCACAGCATTTCAAAGCATTTTTAATTTATTTATACATTAACTCTCGTTATAACTAATAATTTCACGCACGACTAAAAGCAAGAGACACAACGCAAATAAAGTTACGTAGGCCTACAATATTCGCATGAAAAATTTTCGATAATTCTTTCATAAAGGAATGGACACATTCTGGTTGATTCATCACCAAAGAATGCTTTTTGAAAAAGCGATACTTCATACGGGAACAGTTACAGAGAGCTGCGATCTTCCACGCGAGTAGTTTTGCGACTGTCTGTTGATGTAGCCATTAAAGGTAAAAGAGTTTCGTATTCCGATCACTGTCGACTGCGAACGATTATGACCTCAAGAACTTAATCGCGTCTCCGCAAAGAGTTGATCGGTTTCTATCGTCTGATCAGATTATGTTGTACGACACTCGAGATCGCGACGCGTGACTGATTGTGAGGCTTCGGCTTCCCGGCGACCTGCGTCGACCTTGCAGCTTCGGTTGCTGCCTAGCAACCATCTGCTCACCCGCAGAGATTACTGCTCGCGAGAGAGAAAGAGGGAGAGAGAGAGAAAGAGAGAGAGAGAGGGAGACAGACTGCAATGTGTTCTTGCGGAATACGTCGTTTTCAAATGTTCTCGGGTGCGGTATTGATCTGCTACGTTTTGCTTGCTGGGCGGACAATGATTGACGGTTGGTTCATGGTTATTTCATGACATATGGTAGAAAAATACGCGCGTGAGAAGAAAACGTATTCAGTTGTTTATCCTTGCATTTTTAGGACAGTGCGGGGAAAAAGGTGATAACCTACATTTCAATGCAGTTGAAAAACAATTTAAAAAATCGTTCAATAAAATAGTAGAATCCAGAGGTATCACGTCAGTGCAGTACACTGACAAGATACTCATTGTTGGTAAATAACGTTTTTTCTAATAATAATTCTGTATTAGTAGTATTACTACAAATGGCATATATTTTGTCCCAAAATGTGAACTATCAATTTCTCTCTCTTTATCTATCAATTCATTATGTCATTGTCAAAAACGGCACTTTCGCTTCATTTTCCACTGGCATTTTTATTTCCACTACAAGTATTTAACACTGCTTCAGTTACATCCCCTCCCCTACCTCTACATGATTGTCTTTGGGTGACCTCAGACACACATTAAAATGCGAGACAACAAGCTTTCCCGTGAATTCTTAACGCGTCATTTCGATATGGGGGAAGAAAACCTCTCACAATTATGTCTTCAGCTTTTATTGCCAGAGACTGGCTTGATATATTATTTACGATGTACTTGGCGTATAAATAGAGCGTAATAAGTGCCATGAAGCATGAAATAATGAGCCACATGTTTTTATACTGATCATGTTGAACATTTCTGCAACCAACAACATGTTTTCTTGTAAAAATATGACACTCACGGACATCGAGAAAGGCCAAAAGGAAAAGGCAAGAGGCCTTTGACAGAAGAACAATTAAGAGGCTTTTAAAAACTAGAAGAAAAATATCGAAAATCTTACAGCGTACATCATTCTTCAGAAAACTTTCTCTCTATCTATTTACATTTTTGAAAACACTACGTTATACTTTGTGAGTGTATTTATTGCTGAATAGCAGTTACATCATAGTCATTTTGCACTTACGTTATCATTTTCACATATATTTCAACTTATTCTCAGTTTTTCCCCAAATACTCTCCGATATTATTTCAGTAGTGAAGGCGAGTTTTGGGGCTCTTAGCGCAACGAATACTTATAAATAAAGTCTATAAAGAAATAGAATGAAACGGAGACGTGACGAATTGCACTTTAAATTTCATGATATATGAAGAATTTGTTGAAAAAAAACCGCGTCTAAATATTCATATCAAATGCAACCCACAACATTCAGGTAGCATTTTAAAATCTGTATAATTATATAACTACGCTACGTTCGTGGAGGACATGGCGCCATCGTTCGCTCAACAAGAAGCGCTTTCTCAAATGGTTGTTTCAGCCTTCCAGGCAGATAATACTTCTGTCACGTTGTATTAATAATTACCGGATATTGTAAGCGAAAGGATTAATGTTTCTAGGTAACATAGACTTTCTCCTTTTTCTGCTGGTTTCGTTTCCATAATTTTCAGCACATATGAGCCTCAACTGTAGCACAATTACAGATAAAATAATCACTGTCTGATGATGATGATGATGACAACTGCGAAGTGTGTTGGCTTCCGAGTGCAGACGCTGAACGAAACTTACGCATTTATGCCCTCCGATTTGGGAGATTAACACAGCGGTAGTTTGCAATTGCATTCCACAGGATGGGACCAGTAGAGCCTAAAGGACTTCGATCAGGAGGTCAATGGGTTCGAATCCCGACAGTTGTATATTTTCGAAACTAGCTGTACATCTAGGCCCATTCAGTCGCTGTCTAGAGGAGAAATCTACCGGCTGTTGTTCTGATCGGCAGTTTTCCGTGTTTCCGTCGATCTAAGAACCGAAGTTCTTCTATACCGCGCACCGAGCGCAATCTTTCCTTCCTCACCCGTGTTCCTTCCCTTTCGCACATTCTTATTCTTACATGCATTAAACTACCATACATATGGGGAGTCCAGTCGGGGGCAATGAATTCATCCCCGGTTTGGGGAGATACCTGAATAGGGGAAACACCCTGGATAGCGGGGAGGGAGATAGCTGAACAGGAAAATCCCGGTAAGCTGACGGTAAGTCGGAGCCAGATCTCACATTCTACTGAGGGGAGTAAAAACGTCTCCTCCCAGGATATAATATGTACTACACTTACGAGATTAATGACTATATCCGTTGACGTGCCCGGAAACATCGATGAATGAATGAATGAATAATTCAATCCATCCTCAAGATTAATGATGTTAGGGAAGTGATGAGAAATGAATCAGTGAGATGAATGGTAACGGATGGGACGATAGTTCTTATGGGAAATGCAGGAGTCCGAGAAACCAACCGCGCCACAACAACATGGTACTTGTCCCCATGGCTTCTGCGATTGTCAAACTCCTGCGACCTTCAGCTCCACGTACTCGAACGCTCTGCGTACTCGCTGTTCCAATCCACTGCTCCACCGAGTCGGATAACCACTAGTAATTGAGCTAAATCCGACCGGCCGGCGCGCAGTTTCCTCCTGGCGCTATTACGATAGCGAACCGCGCGGGCCCCAGCACGAGTCCAGGAATCCCCAGCGGCGGGGAGCGCGGAGTGACACCGGACGCGAACTGCGCGCGGCGTTGTGTAAGCGCGCATAAAAACAAAGAATCCGGACCACTTTCTCCGGGGCCCGCGGCGACGCATCCCGCTTTCGCGGAGGCTGCTGGGCGCGGGTCCCCCGGCGGTATTCGCTGCACCCACCGCGCGATGGGCCCAACAGGCGCTAGGGCGAACTCAGCCGCTGCTGTCTGGAGGAGAATTGTAGCTCTTGGTTGCTCTGATCGGTAGTTCTACGTGGTTTCTTCGTTCAACATCAAGCGAATGCCGGAGTAGTTTAGTGTAAATGGGTCAAAAAGTAAATGGGTCATTCTTCCTTGTCATATTTCACCCCTTACATACACACACACACACACACTTACTCTTACTTGCACTGCACTACCACACATGCCGGGAGACCAGTCGTTCCGGCTGGGATGGAGAACCGCTGGTGGGAGGTACTTGGTCGGGAGAAACCCAGCAACCCGATATGTAGGTTGACGCCGCGTCCAGCGGTGAAAAATCACAGCCCCCCTAACGTGATAAAACATGCACTACACTTACGGGAATGATAGTAGCCGTTGACGGGCTCAGTAACACGATGTAATCAATCAGCCGTACTTAGTAGGTTGTACAAAGGTACATTAGAAATATTTGTGGCTGGACCTCTTTCGGGTTTATGAATTTCTCGGATACGCGGAATTATTTTATTAATACATATAATACATAAATACATAAATTATAGTTACTAAGTGCAGCTTTTTACCCCTAAACGCAAGAATAACTTGGAATAAAGTTATTGGTGTCTATTGACGTATTGTTGCATATATTGGTGTAGGCGGCGTATTGTTGCTTATATTCGTATACAAGCAACAATATAAGAAATAATACGTTAAGGCAATCTGGGCGATATACGCAACGAAGCAACAATACGTTGAGGCAATCTGAGGGAAGTGATAACGCGGTCATTTTTATTTTGAATTTTTATTCCGAGATTATAAATTTTCCTCTTTGGTTTACTTTTTCAACCCAATGTTTTACTGGGTTGTACTCAATAACATATTGTAGTTGGCCTATTTTAAAATTTCTATTAATGTATTTCCAAGCTTTCATTCCAAAAATGTCCACTGGAAATTCGCAAAACGTTGGTAGTGTTCTGATACACGTGCCAGTAATATTCAACCCATATTCTACCTCACGAATATATGAAAAAAGTACCGGCTCATGTTCATTATTGCAATTCTGATTTAATAAGATATATTCGACATAATCTATTAAGGGATAAGAAATAATTTATGGTAGTTCAAGTGCTCGCCGATAGAAGCTTACTTTTCACGTTAAGCAAATTTGAAGCAAAAGTAAACCTAGCATGTTTTGATTTTTTAAAAATTTCGTCCTTGAAATGGGCACTACTGAAATAGCCTATGGCTAAGGCTCCCCTATACTGTAGCCCAGGCCCACTTGTGTGGTACCACAATGCTCTAGCCCAGGGCCACTCAAAACGAAAGAATTGGAGCAAACTTCCCGCGGAGACTGCAGTGGCCTCGGCTTTCACTAGACTAGAGCCGACGCATCCGACCCCAACGGGTTGTCGCGACGAGCAGCGCGGGCCACATACCGGTGGCACACGGACAAGCGCTGGCCCAGGGCACTCGAAGAGAACTCCCCTTTTCAGGAGCCCTGCCATAACCCTAGATTCTGTTTTCGACGACTCTTTGTCGAAAATTTCTCTCAGTTTTCGGACATCTGTTCGGTTTTCGCACTACTGAGAGCACATTCCTACGAAATTCGTCCGCTTGACCGCGTGACTCGACTAATTTCCCCGCAATGGTCCGCCCATCCACATTCCAGACTATCGTGACTCAGACTGCCTTTGTTTCTCGTTGCACGAAAATCTCTCGGCGCGTTCATCTGAGATATTTCTTGATGGATCTTTGTTTTTTGTGCTTGTATGTAGAGAGCGAATGCTAAACAAATCACCACGGAGTTAGGGGAAAGTCAGCGTTATAATTAATATTTTATTCCCTTTGATAAAAAATCAAGAAACACGACATAATTCATGACCTTAAATGTATCTTAACCATATTAATATGTTTGAGTGCCTGAAACATAATAATTGAAATTGCATGATTTATTTTGAATTATGAACTTTGAATTATTTCGTTTGTTTGCGTATGGTAGCCATCGACAATGTTTTCAAATTAATCTTACTCTTCTATATTTTGAAAAAATGAGGTAGAAAATACTATTTATTATTGTTCAATGATGTAATTCCTGACAAAATATTTTGGTATGTTTTATTTAAAAAATGAAATACTATAATTTACAATAATTCATGCTATAATTCATTACTGTTTCCTATTTTCATCAACATTAATTTTACATAAATATTGTCTGTCGTGACTGGATACTGGGAGCCTTGAGACTAGTTTACTCAGTTGCGGACTTTCATGCATAGATTACCGCACCATGTGCCATTATTTATGAAAATGTTATTCTTTATTTTGTTTTCAATCCCTTGCCTATTCTGGCACACTAAGATAAACGGTTTGTTGGTAATGATATGATGTTAATGACAACGGACTAATGATGGAATGAGAGAAACAGGATCTCCGCGAGAATATCCGCGGCGAACCCGCATTGTCCACCCCTTTGAAATTTAATTCCAAATAGACCGATCGGGGTTTGATTTCCACAAGTGGTCTAATCACTAAACCACTGTCCACTCATCAGCACCACTGGACACCCTGTTAATCTTCAAAGTTAAAACATTAGTGATTTAGAAAGATTTTTGTATCGAGATGATTCGTTTAGAAAGTAATTTGAGCTTTCAACTGAACCAGATTTGTCCTTACAATACTACCTACTATTGTTCATTACAATATACAAATACATATCTTGATAAAAGTAAAACATTACATTTTCATTTTTATAAACATATTTAATTCGGCACTCACAAAGAATAGTGATTGTATTCTTCCATAATGTGTAAACCTCCTTCATTTCATTAGTTTTAGAGAATACGTATTTAATGACATGAAACATTTTTCTGATTTTCAATTTTCTATATAGCGCATATGTAAAACTTTTCCGTGGAAAGGTTTCTACAGTTTTTCCTTTTGTGCAGTGCAGTCGCAGGGGTTCATCTAGTACACTGATAATTACGTAAGATATTAGGATAATAAAAGAAGGCATTCCACGAAGTCAAGGAAGGGAAGTGACTCAAACTTGTAAAATAAAACGTAAATAACACAATGAGTTCCTACAGATACAGCTAATCTACTATTTTAAACAAAAAGTCAGCGAAGCCTTTTCATTTTCCTCCCGAGCTCTTTCCTGCGCTGATGGATGCAGAAGGCGCTCGATCTCAGCTACCGTCTGTATCCCTGCCATAGAGCGTGACGCGTAAGCCGCTTTGCGGCGCTAAACGCGGCTCGAGGGAGCGGTCGCCGGCCGGATTTATTAGCCAGGAAGATGACGCGTGCAGCTGCACTCGTTCATTGGGAGCAGAAAGATCAAGGAGCGAAGCGGCGCCGGCGATGTCCGTCGCCAGTTGTGCCATTCGCTGGCCGCCAGAGAGACGGGAAAACAGCCGACCCGCCCGTTCTGAAAGTCCTTCCGAATGCTGTAGGCGTGACATTCGATTCGCGTACAAACGAAAGTTGCGCCGGCCTGGAGCGCCAAGGCTGAAGGGCCGTAGCTGCTTCAGCTTGAAGGGTCACGGGTTCGAATCACACCTCGGGCATGGATGTTTGAGTATGTTTGAGTATGTTTGTGTGTGCTCGTGCATGATCTTGGCTCGTATGCGAACTTGTCACCAGCCCTGGTGGAAGACCACGACAAGATGGTCGAAACGTCGGCAACACAGCCTTCGATGCGGCGTCACCCGGACAGCCAAGATCATGCACATGACTCAGGCCGCGGAAGCCAACAACTTCGTGTGTGTTCGTGTTGTCCTTACGTGATCTTCCTACAGTTCCCTTTACAGTTAAAACAATCACAGTGGTCGCTAAATGGCCGAGTTGTTAAAAAGTGACCTTAAAAAACGGAAGTTGCATAGAATGGCCCTAATAATAAGTTCATGCTATTAGTGCTGCGTTCTTAGGAAAATTCTGGGTACATTAGTTCTCTAAAGTTTGGCGTCATGGACAAGGAAACGTTCTATGCCGGTCGTTGGATTAATGAACAAGGTGATATTGTGGATTGTGGTAAATATGGTTGTGTAGAGTGCCACAAAAAGAAGTGAAAACTAAAAGTTAGCAGATTTTGAATTCTCGGGGCTGAATATTCTATCAGAATCAACAACAGTAGTGCTGATATTAATTATTATAGTAACAATATCAATAAACACATAATCAAACATTTACTAATAAAAGGCAACATCAGCCTGGTAGATGACATGTATTTCGTACATGTAGATAATGCAATACAAGAGAGAAAAACAATTACATTACATTATCCTAATTTTTTTAACGTAAATATTGAAATCTCTCAAGCGAGCGTGCATTTTAGTTTCACTTCTTTCTTATGCAATCTAATTTGTGAAAATGACTTTTTTTGAGGTTATAATAAAAACATCTATCCAAAGAGTTGTGCAATAGTATATTCTTGACAAACAATGAATATTTGCAATTTGAAATCTTTTTCTCTTTCAAAATAAAAATTTATACATTTTTATTTTAAAATGAAATCCTTCCTTTATAAGTCAACTCAATACAATAAATGTGTCCTGAAATTTGTTCAATGTTACATGGATATAATTGTCCAACTTCTGCGCATACAAGCGAACATATATCTTTCCGAAATGACCGGTGTTACGTAGACTGGGATAAACAGTGGTGGGTTATAAACGGAATCGGCCAAAAATACCACCCTGCCAGCCTTATGAGAGACATATTGATGTAATATGAATATAAATATCCTACAAAAACCACCACACTCAAACCAAACATTGTTCTTGTAAAATCATAATATTTGTACAGGTTCACCGTTCCTGATTTATGTAGTTTGCGTCCATAACTAATATTTTCATTTTCGTTCTTCATGGGTGGGCATTTCTCAGTGATTCATACTTGCACATAGCCATACTCTCAACTGCAAATCGACTAGCTTGTGAAAAGTCTTTCTACCAATGAATCAAAAGTGCCTTGATTATGATAATATAAAAATAATCAAAGCTTTATACAAAGAATGAAAGCACTTAAAGCAAGGTTTCTCTTAAACATGTGCATGCGAACATCAGTACTATTTGCATAAAATCAAGATGAAATGTCAGTAACACAATCTTTGAAATATCTAATTTTTTCCATTATCATTTTCCCTTCGCACACTTGCAGAGAATTAGTAAACTTATACTGAAATTTTTGAAGACTGTTTTTTTTGTTTCAAATGTAAAATATGAAGAGCACACTGCATGAAGTTTTCTCTATTCCTTTCTTCATTATCATGATCAAAGTCTTCTTCGTAATCTTTCTTTATAGATTTATTCTATATATAAACTTTCTTGTCCTTCTCCGAAGACCCAATCAGTTTGTGATGTCAAAGCTCGTATTGGGGAGTAGCTCAATGAAGAATGAGGTATGCATTAAAAGCCATTTGGACCGAAATCCCGAATTGCAAGTAATCGAGCAAGCTAAAACTTTCCGTTTCAAAGCTATCCAAGCAAGCCAAAACTTTCCATTTTGAAGCAATTCAAGATATCCTGAACGTTCTTTTGAAAGCAATCTAAGAAATCCTGAACTTACCGCATCGGAATTAATCCTGAACTTTCTGCATCGGAAGAAATCCTGAACTCCCCCACATCGGAAGCAATCCTGAACTCCCCCGCATCGGAAGCAATCCTCAACTCCCCCCCATTGGAAGCAATCCTGAACTCCCCCGTATCGGAAGCAATCCTGATCTCCCCCGCATCGGAAGCAATCCTGAACTCCCCACATCGGAAGCAATCCCGAACTTTACGCGACGGAAGCAATCCTGAACTTCCCGCATCGGATACTATCCACGCAAGCCTGTATTTCCATTGCCGAAAGCAATCCAAGCTGCAAGTCATTGTGGTCTGCTTTCGATACGCTCGGTTAGCGCGCGAGCCCGTCTCCGGAGACAGGTTCCGCGCTGAGTAAACACAGACGGTCGTTCACATACCGAAGGCCACGCGAGTGGAGCGGCCTCGCGCCTCGGCGCTGAGCGGAGGGCGGGGCCGCGCCGAAAGAAGGACGCGGGGGCGTCAACAGGGGGGACGGGGAGAGGTGTGGCTGGTGGACAATGCTGATTAGCGACCGGAGCCTCCTTCCGGAGTCATTAGACCCGTGCGACCTTCCGGTACCCGAGACGCTGCACTGGAAGGCCTACAGTGGCTGGGGTTTTGCCCTTGAAATCAAGCCTTCATCTGTGCCTTGACCCACACATTACTAGTGGAAAACTACTAAAAAGTGTTAATTATTAGGGGCAAAATACTAATACCAATAAGCCATAATAATGAGATTTATTTTTCAAATATATGGATATTGGTATAAGGTAAGACGTATTCAGATAGAAAACATTTAATAGCGGTTACGATTATGATCATTATGTTGATAGTATAAAAAACAACATTAATGATGACGATAATGATAATAACAATAATAATAATAACAATAAATACTTTGACAAGAGTAGCCCGAGCTGGTAATGAATGTTAAGTCTTGTTACTTCATTATTCATAATTTCCCATTCACAGTCCATTCCTCTCCAGGGATTAAACTGTATTTGAAGGGAACATTTTACTCCTCAAAAATACACCATTACTTGCTTTGAATGGTAGAAATGACTCTCAGAGAATGAATACTAGGATAAATATTAATGTACAAAACACAGCACCGAAGAGGTTACCGCATCACATGATTCGAAAGTGACCAAAAATTGAAATAAATGCCCCCGCCCCCAAAAGCCTTCAAAAACACAAATTTTTCAGCGCTTTAAATAAATCAAATTGAAAAAAATTAATGGCAAGAAACAAACAATACATTCTATTTCGCTATATATTTAATAATATATCACCGATTGAGTGAATTCACTATACAATTTTTGCAGGAATATTAAATAAGTCATCCTCGTGACTTGAACCTTATTCAATAAACTGAACATTCTATATTTGGCGCATAGACACTACACTAATGTTTGTTTTTTGTTTAAAGGAACTTACTTAAATTGGTTATGTATTATCCTCTTTTGAGTTATAGTACATGCACGCGCGCAACATACCACCTACAACGTTCGTATAGTAGTGATTAAGGCAATTGATTATAGGTTTATGACAATAATGGGGGTGAATAAATGCAAGGGAATAAAAATCACATGTTGCAATGACTGCCAGAGATACTTCTGATGTAAAACATACGTGAATATGGTAAACAATAATTATCAAGACAATTAGCCTTTATGAGTGCGTGCATCATTCTAACATCTACCACATCGACTTGTGACACAACGCGTGTTTGTAACTTACGATGTTCCCCCAGAAGCGATAACCCTGATCTTGAGTGGACGCCGGATGGAACATCACGAGACAATCTCGTACCAAGATGGAAAATGTGTTGGAACAGGGCGAGCTAATCCATTTAAAGTGTATGCCTTAGCCCAAGAAAATCCATCTTTGAAAGAAAAACCTTAATTCTCCTCAATTGTTGTCGTGGTAACTTGTCCATTCTTGAGCTATTTATTCTTAAAACTATAACATTAATTTTTATTTATTTCAATCCATTTCAAGCTACATCAATTGTTTAGGCATTAGCGACTAATGTATGTTAGAGTGAAAACGAACATAACAGGTACGTACATTTCATTGCAATAGAAGATTGAGCGTAAAATATTTCACATAATATATTGCGAGAGAGGTGAGTACCTTAAAATTTTGGATCGTTGATAGATCTGGTCTGCAAAAATTCGGTACACTTTAAAGATAGAAATAATTAAGGTAACAATTTTCAGTAAGAACATAATAATAGAGAATAAGTAAGGCTTGGAAAACCTTTGACATGGAAGATTAAAAAAAACAAATGTATTTTTGTATGCCAAAGTAATGTATGCCAAAAAAGTATGCCAAAAAATTATTGCACTTAATGCTGCTAAGGCGATTTTCCAAAATATTAGTATTTAAAAGTAAATTGTAGTTTAAGAAGTGCTTGAAATTTATAAGATATTATGCCTTGAAAATTCTTAGAAATTATGTATAATATTCATATAATAAAGAAAACTTTCAAAATCATAAAAATATTTCATATTATAAAAAATCAAAAATATATTTTCCTAGTGGGTATAATAATTTGGCATATCACTGAACCAGATGCTCTATTAACAAGTTTAGCCAAAAATATTTGAAAAAATGTATTCATAGTTTTTTCTTCAACTGAGCATAAAAACTGCATCGCCATTCACAAGCTTCTTTAATTGATTCAAGCGGTTAAAATGTACATGTTAATGGAAAGGGTACTTGTTAAAATGTATGTTACAGGAAATTCATCGTAATTTAATTAAACTTGTCTCGTTTAATACATTTATTTATTAATATTAAACTAGAACCAACTGTAATTATAGCAAAATATTTTGCTTTGTTGATTGCAACATGTTGATTAAGTCTTTCTCTTGTTCTATTCTAATGGGGCAGGATATTTTATCTAGATATTGTTTCATGGATTGAATCAGGAGCAGGTTGTATCGTTTATTCACAAGTGGGTGGAAGAAACAATTGCCTAACACTGGATTATGAAATTGAATTTATCCCAAAATTCAACTCGACATAAAAAAAACGTTGGCAAAAATCATTGTACGTTTCACAACACTTCCACGCGGTTTTACATTTGTATTTCACGAGAACGAGGCTTTTGTTTCGAACTTACAAATGGCGTGTCATTAAATTTAGAGAAACGATGTATGATGTTTTCTCAGGTAGGCGTTTGTGAAAAGTTCGAACGAAATGTGAGCGGACGTTTATAAAAAACAAAGGAACGACAGATTATTTATGAGTAAAATCAGGGCAGTGTGTTGTGGTCCAGCCCAGAATCCTGTAAAACTCTCACGCAAGGGCTGTACTATCTTATGTTTGCAGATGTAAACAGGAATATTCACATATTCGTACCTAATTTTATACACTAACAAAATTTCTTCAGTTCTAAAAGGTCTTACAAACCATTACTTGTTTTATCCGTATTAAATTAGTCTCTCTTTATATTTTTGCTTTAATACAGAAATTGTTTAAGCAATTGTAATTAAATACTAAATTAGATGGTACTGCAATAATTCTAACCGTAAAAGGTGAGGATGAAATACTACAATACCGTTGTGCTTACGAAAGGAAACAATATACTGGTTGAATTTACCTGTATTGGTTGAATTTGAGTAGTGCTTTTAACTTCCGAAATATTTCCCTGTAAGTTCACTAGAGTTTTCAAAATTAAATTATGTGCTTTATTATTACATAGCAAGACTGATTTATTAGAATTGTGAATATGCTCTATTCCTCGTTGCATTTACAATTGGCAGAACACTCGGAATGAATGAAGTTGAAAGAACAAATAACTCAATTTGTGTTCATTACACCAAAATTATGCCAATCATCATTAATAGAATGTGCATTGAGCTTAAAGAATCAGAAACGAAAATTAGTTTATCTCATTGTCTTTCTTTTCTTTAAAAACCAAACTTTAATTTTATACTTCATGCCTTTGGAATTAATGTAGAGGCAAAAGAAAAAAATTACGAATAAAGAATAAAGAAAGAAGTGAAAAACAAAATACAGAACAAAACAGTGAATAAACGGAATGAAGAGGACCGGAACGAGTTGAAGTAATGTTTCCTAGAATTCGAGGAGATGCGCCGCCATTCAAACAGCGAAACAACTCCTGAACAAGAGCGCTAACGAAGCCAGTGCGTGGGTGCGCGCGATTCAAACAGCGAACGGGCGTTACAGAGAATATATAGGGGCGTTAGGTCTTCACGCCATACTCAACGCCATACGCAAATGCATCGATCCCGTCATGCGAGGAAGTAGGCAGTCTGCATTGCTAAAGCGCCAAATAGCGGAATGCTAAATAAATTAAACACTCACTATATTCACAAAATTATTGGCAACAAGAATTCTCTTTTCAGAAAATAAAAATGAAAACAAAAACAATATTAAGCTGGAATGACGGTTTAAGTACAGTTTATATTCCGTTACTATAAAGTTTCAGGATCAAGTCAAAGGCTGAAGAGAACTTTCTTAAGTGAAGCATTTCGTAGGGGTTATTTATCACGTGGAAGAAAGCAGTTCTTTACGGTAATTTCAATGCTAAATTTGGTAATGATTTCAATTCTCGGGAAGAATGCCATCCTCGTTTACAAAACGTTTATTTTGAACATTTATTTCAATTTAGACTTAATTGTAGATATTTATTTATATTAGTGAAATTAACATACATTTTTACGCAACATTGTCATTCGAAAATCCACGGTCACTGACAGCATCGTTTGGAAAAGCACAACAATACTCGTGATTCAGTTTAGTTAAAAGTTAAAAGAACTGCTCTGAGTGTGTACTATTATGTCTCCCAACAATAAGTCTTGTGAGTATTTACATCACAAGGATTAATATTCCGACGTGAAATCAATTTCCAACATTCCGTATGGTCGTAACCACAACTGAAATGCCAAGTTAATTACACGGTTCACACAATTCAGAAAGAACCGCGGAAGCAGTTTATTCACGATATTGTTTATCTCTTGTTTTTAATTCTAACAATGTAACATTTAAAACATATGACAAACTGTAAGTAGTATAAATCACAATAGGCCATAAAATTAAAACATTTTAAGTAAACTGAAATAAAACTCACGAAAGGAAAAATATGATGATTAAACAAATTCTGTGGCCGAGATTAATTGCCAGAATAATCTGCATGAACATATTCTATGATCTGTTCATGTTTTTGGCTGCAAATCAAGCGACAATGATCGTAAGAACATTATACTCATGCGTTAATAGAATACACAATTCTCTCAGAACATATCGTGGTATTTTGAATGTACCACTAGGAATACTTCCAATTACTTCATGGGATGATAATTAGTGATTTGTCAAAGGCCGAATAACACAGAACCCAGAGTTGCATCAATGACGCTCCATCCACAGAGTGCTATCAGGCTCCTAAGGTATTTTTTCGTTCAAGAAAAAGATGTACTATTCATGAATGAAAGAGACATTGTAAGATTTTTTTTTCCTCAGAAAGCTTTTCCAAATCGTTGCGTCCAACACCATTGCTTAGTGTCGTTGAGATGAGGTAAATGTCAGCAAATGTTTGATGTTCATCAGTCGCAAATACACGTGACTGGCACGATTAAGTCAAGGTTTTGAAGTTATCGCAATATAAAATCCCAATGAAATGTATTTAACTTGAGAAAATAAGCTGACATTAATGACAAAGTAATCAACTATCTTAAAAATAATTTTAAGTTTCCATATCTGTTCTTTTCCACAGCAGAACAAACTAAGTAATATCCATCTGTTCACCAGTCTACCTCCCTGTTTATCCAAGGTCACATCGCAATCGTTCAGAAAACTAATACAATGCAATAATTGATTTTATTAATCTACCTCCCCTCTCAATTCTTCTCTCCCTCTCTCTTTCCATCTTTCTCACACCACCTTTCTATCTTTCACCAATCAAGTTCGGACTGTAACCTGATTCTTCCTTTCCAGCTTGTTTTACAGGAGTTAAAAAAAACGTATAAAATAAGAACTAATGATGTAATAGTTATTCGTGTTAAAACATTCAATTATATCTTTCTAAATAATAATAATAATAATAATAATAATAATAATAATAATAATAATAATAATACGAAGAAGAAGAACACATTTACAGATTGTGAGAGCAGTACGTACTGATATGGTCACTTGTTCCTATTTTTTGCTGCTTTAAATTAGTTTAAAATTCAGCCACTTTGTTCTTCAGTCCTGCCTTCTATTTTCACTATATAAATCGGTACGTTCTACGAATCTCGTGCAGTTAAAATTTTCGATAAATGACCTCTTCTCTAGTTCATGAACTTCGAAAAAAAAAAGATTTATCAATTGAAAATGGTTCGAGTGCAAATGAACTAATTATTTCACGGTGAAAGTAATAACATATATAGTAATCAAGACTAGTAAACTCTCCTGATGTAAACACATTTTCTCGCTTCAGTTAGTGTCAGGGCAATCAGTTGTTATTGTCAATGTCATGCTACGGTAGAAATGGGGAACGCTATTAGACCTCGTTAACACCCAATTCGCATACCTTTGCTGAGGTTATATGTATCCCCCCCATTCAAAAAGTTCTCGTTCTCGTGTTTATTTGCGATCTGAATGGTCTCACAAAATCATTACGAAAGGGTTTTCGACGGAAGGCAAAAGCTTCAAAACAAATACTCTTAACTCAGAGTAATAATGTGAAGATAAGAAAAGGTCAGAAAGAGCATCTTGGGCGAAAAGTAAAAACAAATTTTCACCCTCGGTGAAGGCATCTGAAGTGAAAACAGAAAATACTTGCGGCAAATCTATACGTTCAATTGGTGAAGATGTTGGTCCCAGACTTGTCATGGCTCAATGAAATACTGTTCTATAGTTTTCGTCGATGCACAAAGAAAGTGGCACATTACAAAACAGTAATATTTTCTAAACATAGTTTTTCGCTTGAAAAAAAATATTGGTAAAAACTTAAAAATAACAATTCACAGGATGGTCGGTGTATGTGGTATTGTTTGTGGCTGCAAAATGACTACAAAAAAAACTACGACAAAAAAATTACGACAAAAAAACTTCTAGTGTCATATTAAAACAGGTTCTCCTGCAAAATGACAATGTATTTTATGAGTCACTTTTCTTTTGCACCGACAATTTACTACGAAGGTAATTTCTGGCTTCTGAAGTGTACAAGTTAAAACAATAGATTGTGTCACGGTCGGTCTGATACTGCGTGTCAGCTTATGAGGGTTTTTTTACACAATATTTTTTAATTCGAAATACAAATATTAGTTTAATCATAGAAAATAATGGTCTAACTCGCTACTTACATTCAAGGTCCCTTGCTTCCCCTTCGGGTTAAATCTTCATGTCTCATTACTTGGAGAATTATAAAGAGGCTAAAACGCTCCCCGAGGCAAGAAATTCCAACCCATCATCGCATAAGGCTATCAAACGTAGCTTACTGTAAGCAGATATCCCCCTAATATCAAACATTAAGATCCAATGAAGTGATTTGTCAATTCGTTTCTATAATTACATTGCATTTAAATGATAACATGATTGAAAATTAATGAGTTAATTGGAAACTTGAACCAGAAGACACGAAGGACATCATTTCAATAAGACCTTGGTCTAATTCTTGAAAGATGTTCTATTGCGTTCTGCTCGAAAGACGGACTGATGCCAAGAGAGCAGGCACTTCGACCTTCATTGCACGATGGTGCAGCTGCACGCTACACGATGCAACAATGACGTGAAAAAAACTATGCTCTTCAGTTAGCTCCAATGTTTTTGAGGTTGCAAGTTCGCCGCGATTTAATATCTGTCCACTAGTTAGTTTGACATGCAATTTAAAATTCCAAATTCATTTAAATGAATATTTACAAATTGCGTAAACACTTCCGGAATAATATTTCTATGAAATGTACAATTATATGAACTGAGATAACGAGCAGTGATTGTATTAAACAGGGGGGGGGGTAAATCCGTTTCTCTACGTGTTTTTGAAAATCATCTGTCCATACCAATACTGGTAATTAGAAACATTCTCATTCAAGATTCTTTACAGCCACAAAGCAACATATCTCATGTTTAATTAGATTGATATAGAAAACAATTAGTAGTGGATAATTAGCAGTTAATGAATTTCACAAGAATGTAATGGTCAATAAATTTTATAAATATGTCATATTCACTTAAGTCAATGAAATACTGGGCTTTCTTCTAAATTAGTCGCAATTGTTTGTGATTTTTCCTACTAATGTACAATGTACATCTCTCTCTCTCTCTCTCTCTCTCTCTCTCTCTCTCTCTCTCTCTCACACTCTCACTCTCACTCTCTCTCATATATAAATTCGTCCTCTAGGTCACAACACTCAAAAATAACCATTTATATTTTATTATTTTAAAAGCTTATTTTCTTTACCACAAGTTGGTTTATCCAGAATTACCGAGAGTCCCGTTATCTAATTTCACTAGTTAATTTTGAGAAGCAAAGAAGGTTTTCAAACAATTCATCAACAGGTTTTCTAGCAATAATTTGACACAACCTTAAAATTCTAGTAAATAATTTAAAATGGATAGTCCCGAAAGTCTCCTGTACACTTTTCTGGTGATAATTTAAAAAAATGGAAAGAAATGCGTCTTTGGAGGTATCGCCTCTTAAAAGTTGATGCCAACCAGGCTAGAAAATCCTCGACGTTGAGGACGTGTTTACCACAACAGATTTGACATTATTTTGAGAAGTTCTAATTCCCCGTGCATTCGGTGTGTGATGAGTCGAGCCCAAATGTTCACAACTTTCTATAATTTTTCTTAGACGTTGCTTGAGAATTATCTTTGTGAAATTACATACAAGTTACTAAGGAGCGGATTTCTATGAGCTTGCATATTTTTGCCACTTACTTCAGGCTATAGTTACGTGAAATTTTGTGACATTTGGTTAGAAGTTATGCTATGTACATTAATATGTTAGTACATAGTTGTGAATATTTGGCCGACTTTTCCTCTTGGTGCATATTAGCGTAATTATAGGGGCACATTTTGTATATTTCGTTCACGTAGAGACTTGTCTCTAAAAGGTTTCAACTTTTCATACGATCTATTTATTTGTGAGCGTTCGTCGATTACAAAGTGCTTGTCACAGTTGGCGTTTTTCTCTTTTCTGTAGATGATAAAATACTTGTACAAATATAGAAAATTTCTTGATATAATATTTTTTAACCAGGAAATGCAACCACGAGATGAAACAAGACATACAATGTAATTCATTAAGATATATATTTACTTAATTATTTCTCCTGTGAAGTAAGGTAAATTATGTTATGATTGCACAAAATTATATCTTTTAACTCCAAGCACACTCCTTTTGAATTTTGTCAAGAAACGTTTATGCTGTTATTTATATCTGTTCTTTGACGAATATTTCAAGAGCTTGTAGATACTACTTTCATCATTAGTTTTTAGAAGTAATTCATTGCCTATTCACAGTGGCAGATTTGCATTTCTCACGTTTCAAAGTACGTAGACGATGATATATTGTCACGAAATGGTTGAGCTTGACAATCAATTTCTCGATATGATTTATTCTTTCTTAAACATTTTTTCCTTCTTCACGAATGCATTGTACAATTCGGGTCCAAATCTGAAGGATGAAAAATCTATTCTCTGAATTCGTTCTGTGAGATTTATCATTAAAGTCAAATCTGTTGCAACATTCGAAAAATAACGTGAATTAATTCAGTTAATATTCCCAATTTTAAGGCGAACATCATGTATTACTTCATTATAGAGCATATTTAATAGTAAGTTCTGATTTTTCGGTCATTCACAATCAGGGTTTTTTCTAGCACCTTAATTTCGGGTATAATTATTACATCCTGTGGTCTATTATTGCTCTCTTGACATTCCTAACGGTGACCTTGTCAAACTGCTAACACGCAACGACTAAGCCATTTCGAACGTCGTTTCGTCACATCTGGGCTTCTCCGTCAAGGTGAACTGGCATCCGAATTTCGCTTGGTTAAATCGCTTCCTGAATCAGACAGACCTACGAAGAAGCAAAATTATTAATAGGAGTCTTGTATCGTTCACCTAATGATTACTAGGTTATGCTGATGAAGGCGTCGTTTGGAAGAGGTATGTTGCAAAGAGGAAGAGGTATCGATGTTGATTTTCGATTCGTAACAACCGTCTGACTTTTTCATTACTATTGAAACCAACATTTTTAACTAAAGAAGAAAGCACGCCGATGGAAATACCAAACGCCTTAAAAATGCGTATGGTTAAGCTTCTCCATCGCATTTCACTGATAAATTTCAGTAGAATCCCAAATCGTCACTTGGCGCGTTGGTGTTCCATGATTCTGACGCACAGGAACGTATGGGAATGAAAGGCAGGTCTTAAATGAAAAGCTTCAAAAGCCCACCCTTTACAATTTTATGCCACAGCCTTTACAATTTTATGACAATGTGAAAAGTTAGTCCAAAAATTTTGGAACCTTTTAACGAAGTTGGTAAACACAAATGTCGTTTCGTAAACTGGAATATCGTAGAAGGTGATGAGTTTTCGATTCTCACCAAGGAGTACGACCTGGATGAAAGGCCGGTAGCTCCGCTCAGTAATTCCCATTGTTTCTTCTGATAAAATTTATTACTTACTTCAATTTGATTAATTTTACGGAGCAAGTGATTAATAGACAATGATACCCAACCTATGACTGAACGAAAATAAATAAAATTTAAAAGTAAACATTATCAAGTAAGGCTAGAAAATTATACAATACAAATTATCTGCCTCAAGAGACTGGATTAATTCACTGCAAAAAACGACGGCGAAATAACCTATAGATTTAGATAAAATTTTCTAATATGCAAAAATATATAAATTAATAAGGAATTGGTTAATGTGAAATAATCAAACAACAAATAAATTTTAAACTGAACTCATTTATAAATTTTACACATATTATATATTGCCGCAATATACTCGTAATAAAAAATATTACAGTTGGATATAATAATAATAATAATAATAATAATAATAATAATAATAATAATAATAATAATAATGACTTTCATTCATTTTCACCCGAACAGATGCACCCGAATGAGCAATTGTATGTGCTCGGGTGCCGATTATTATTTTTTTTTTTCAAGGGGGCACGGACCCCGGATCACGCGAATGTCTGCCTATCGTAGCCCAACCAATCTTCTATTTCACAAGGTGGGCAATCAACTGATCCCTCACGCAAATATGCCCCGCCTTTCATTGTCTACCGGCGCTGTCTACCACTGAATGCAGGCACTTCTGCACGTACGTGGATGTCAGGCCATACCCCACGAGGGTTACACTGCCAGAGAATAAAAGAAGGTGGAATTGATAGAAATCGTTTTAAAATTGGCACGCAAGTGGAAAAGGTTGGGAAACACTGCTCTAGAGATCAGGAGGCCACGAGGCCCCCTGCGACTAGCGACGATAACCCGAGGTCTTCGCCGAGCAATTGACGGTCGATCGTGTCTCCGCTCCGCGAGATTAATTTGCGTCAGCCTCGGCGCAAAGCGGAGCAGGACGGAGGGAAGCGAGGCGAGACGAATGGGCGGCGCGCAATGGCATAGGACGGGACTGAACGGAACGAGGCGGGGCGGGGAGGAGCGAGACGGGACAGAGCGGAGAGGTGCGGAATAGGGTGGGTAGGAGCCGGTGTCGGAAGGAACGGGGCGAACGGAGAAGAGCGAGCGGAGGAGAAAGAAGAGGGACAGAGAGTGAGGGAGGGAGGGAGGGGAGGAGAGAGGAAGAGAGGGAGAGAGGGAGAGGAAGGGAGAGAGAGGGAGAGAGGGAGAGAGAGGGAGAGGCGAGGGAGAGAGAGGGAGGGAGAGGAGAAGAGAGGGAGGAGAGAGAGAGGGAAAGAGAGGGAGGGGGGGAAGGGAGAGAGGGCGGGAAGAAGGATGCAGTGAAGGGGCGGAGAGAGGTAAAGGTGAATGGGAGGTCGAGCAGAGGGACAGGAGGGGGACAGGAAGGGAACTGGAGGGAGCGTGGCGAGATGGGAGGAGCGGATAAGAGAATTCGAGAGTGGAGATCTTGCAGAAGCTGGAACGAGCGCTGCTACGTAACGCAATGGTTGGAGTGAACTGTGGGATTACTGATATTGTCGGTAAATTTCCGCCTTCAGATGCGACCCGGCTGAGCTTCAACTCTGCTTCGGATCCTTGACTCCATTATGCAAGCATTATTCTCGATGCTGTAGGAAGGAGCATGATTACACGAAAGCGAAGTACCGCGTTTCTATGGGCTACAATGTGTTGTAATTAAAGAGGAGGCAGATATCAGGAATCCTCAGGCTGATTCAAACAGTGCTGGTGTTTGGCACGGCAACAGCCTGGCATCTGCTCTTCGCTGGGTTTGCGAGTTCGAATCCCAGTCGTAAGTCGAATCGTAAGTCGTGATTGTAATCATCGTGCGGTTGTGACGTGGAAGGCAAAGAGAAAAAATACGTATCTCTCTAGTATCGTATTAGTAAAATTCGTTTTAATTTCTTAGAAAAGTGAGGAATCAGTTGTCTGCATTCAGTCACAAATATTTCGTTTGGGAGTGACAGACGACGACGACCACGAAGAAGAAGAAGAAAAGAAGTACGACGAGGACGACGTCAAGGAGTAGAAGAAGAAGTAGTAGGAAAAGAAATAGATGAAGAAGCA
This sequence comes from Gryllus bimaculatus, assembly GCA_017312745.1. NCBI lineage: Eukaryota > Metazoa > Arthropoda > Insecta > Orthoptera > Gryllidae > Gryllus > Gryllus bimaculatus. The sequence continues at coordinate 926,385 of BOPP01000066.1, read as the reverse complement.
GAAGTAGTTGAAGATGAAGAAGAAGAAGAAGAAGGAGGAGGAGGAGGAGGAGCAGGAAGAGAAGAAGAAGAAGAAGAAGAAGAAGAAGAAGAAGAAGAAGAAGAAGAAGAAGAAGAAGGAGAGTCAAAAAACGAATCTATGCAATAAACCATAAAACGAACACAAGAAATCAATTTCACAGTTCAAGAATCTCTAGATGTTACAAAAGCATCATAAGACAGTTAGCTATGTGTCCAGAAACATCTGAAATATAACTACACAAAATTGAAAATAAACGAAATAAAAATGATAATAACCAAATAAATATGCAAAAAATGTAGTTCTTTAGTACAGAAAATTCAAATAATTGAATTCACATCATATTTAATCAATATATTTATAATATGTTGTGCAAACAAGGTAAGCAAATGCTAAGCAATAACTAAACTTTCGTCGTATTTCTCTGTCGCTTTCTGGCTGTCGGAGAAGACCGTCAACCATCCTCTCGTACGTCTGAGAAGTGCCAATAACGTCCGCTGAATGCGCCCGAGCGTCGGCGGTCGTGAAGCGAGACAAGAGCGCGCGTGTTCAAGAGCGGTCTCTTCCCGAAGCCGGAGCCTGGCGCAAGCAGCCGCGTCGGAAGGCGTGTTCCGGGGGCGGGAGGCGCAAGGAAGTGTCGCAGCGGCGCCTCGTCTGCCTCTCGCGAAGGCGCTTCCACACGCATCACTGCGCGCCCGACGACGCGACGCCGCGGCGGCGGCGTCAAGGGGGGCGGAGGAGCACTCGTGGGGGATGAGAGGTTTTCATCCAAGGGGTGATGGTGAAGGAGGAAAAGTTTTTTTTTTATATTCTACTCGTTTGTTTTCAATATTTTGTTTACCAACTTATTCACTCATCCACTCATTTATTTATTTGATTAATTTAATTAATTAATTAATTAATTAATTAATTAATTAATTTGCATCAAGTTTGCATTTATTGCATTTATTTTGCATCAAGTTAAAGAAAACAAGAGCAGCAACAAAGCAAAAAAAAAAGAGTTTGCGAATAAAGGCCCGGTGTAAAACACATCAAATATAAAAACAATATATTTCATTGATTTAAATAAAGTGTTTTTGCCATTACATCTCTGATACAAATTATTTTCGTAACAACATAAAAATACCAATATAAATTGGCCTCGGTGTGTTGAGGGAGGGCATAATAGCTTTCAAAACCAGTGTTCAGGGTACAAACCTGGTTGGGGCGATTGATCAAAGGAAGGAAAAGCCTACGTTGTGTCAGCCTTTTAGCTTGTGAAAGAACCTTTATAAAGGCCGGAAAAATTAAATCATCCGTCAATTCCCGCCTTAACGAAATACTACTTTCTCTTAGCGAGAAAACAATGCAAGTTATGGATAAACTAATTGACAATGAGACCGTTGTTGTGACGTTTTATTTTGTTGGGGTCTCCGGGCACGTCAACTGCTATGGTCATTCGTACCGTATGCGTAGTGCATGCATTGAAATGCGAGGTGGCGGTAATCTTGTACCTTTGGATGACGAGATCTACATAGCAGTTTTCCCAACCCACCTACCTCCCATCGCCCCCAGCCAGGACACGTTCTAAGCTTTTGGCATATATAGTAGTTCATGTCAGTGTGTGTACAAGTAAGGGGTGAGGATGTGACAAGGAAAAGGAATGAAACATTGCGCGGCCCTTTGTTACTGTACTGCACCGGCTTTCGCCTGGTGTTGATCGGAGAAACCATGAAAAACTACCGAACACCAGACAGCGGTTAAATTCGACCTATCTACCTTGCACGAATCAAAAACCCTATCACAGCCAACTCGAATCCTAAGACCTCCAAATCCTGTCAATTATTGCCCTGATCCACCTAAACCGGTTTGTTGTGATGGATTCTGGCAGCGAAAACGGGCGTCGTATATAATTTCCAGCGTTCTGCACCCATATGGGACCAAATTCGAAAACAGCTAACGACACTGCCTATTAAGGGAGTGAGCCCGTAAACCATCTTCCATGAGTTTGAGCATTAGACAACAATACTTATTGACAGCTTTACCTCGTTAGCGATTCGAGACCTTCAGGAAACAAAAACCGAATACGAAAGTTTCCGCTGGTGCATTTAATTGAACATATGAAGGATGATTGTTTGCGCTTTCCATTACCACCAGCGGATGTAAATGGCGTCGCAGAATGGAGGCAAATCCCACCCGCGCGCGCGAGGAAGCTAACGGCCGCTCCACAGGCGCGGCGCTTTGATGGAAGACAATGCGCGCTCTCGTTAAATGAAACCATTCGTCACAGCGTCAAGCGGAAGCGCGCAACGTTTAATTACGCAGAATTGCCAGCTCTCGATTGATTCGAGCCCTTGACAACGGTGCTCGATCGCATATCGTCTCGCCGCTCCCCCATCCACCTACGTTCGACTGTTGTTTCCTGACATCCGCCATTTCCGCCACTGCTGTAGAGCGCCAATCTGCCGTAGATGAACCTCGTAGAAAACCTTTTTAGACTTGGAATGCACAAAATGTTTGTTTAGGGATCGTTTATATAGTTTTTAGAGAAATCTGTAGGGGATTTCCTCGACCAAATTAGTTTGTACTGTAATTTTCGGTAAGTTAGTAAATAAGCCTTTACAAGATATGTAAGGTTTGTTAAGTGTTCTGATATATGAATGCATTGTAAAATTATGTTACAAAAATCGGAAAGAGGTCGTTAGTGAAATGTAAACACAAAAATCATTTTTCACTTTCTCTTAGTTCGACTTCGTAACAAATAAATCTTCAAAACCTGCAAGTAAAAGTAATATAACAACTTGTTTACTACTGAGAAAATTACAAGAATGTAATACGAGTAGTATAATAAATAATAATACGGTTTTTAAAGGAATGAAAATAACAATATGCGGTCATTGATCTTGATAAAAACAGTTTTTTTCAGATTTGTATCTATACCACCAAATGATCATCAAATGGGACATACAGTAAAGTCTTGTTAACACGAATCCCAAAGTCCAAGGGACCGAAATAATTGGCGTTCATATAATACAAATTTGGAACCAATTTATTGAAAATGGTTTCGTGTAAGTAATGTCCCTCCCCCAAATTAAAATAAATGGTTTCAAATTCAAGAGGCCGCGACCTCTGCAGATCGACTGGGGGAATATTAATTTTGGAGATAATTCTGCTTACGGTTTAGCCTCTAGAGTTTTTCGCAGACAAACCGACAGACGTTTGATCGTCAATCGATTTTTAGGTGTGTATATATATATATATATATATATATATATATATATATATATATATATGGGGATAAGATTTATCCAGTTTTTCAGGAACCGGCAATAAAGGTTTTTTTGTCGAAAATTTACCGTTTTCCCCAGCAGCATTATAATCATTTCTCTATACTGCTAAACAATAGCGAAAAAAATATGTTATTCGATTATATATATATTATCCCCCTCCCTTTTCCTCGTACAATTTCCACATAAAGGGACCATCCCGCTCCCTTCAAAAAGAACGTACGCACTCCCATCCTTTATAGCCATCAACTGTCTCCAGGCAACCAGCCTTCCCTTCTTTTTGGCCACTTCACATCAATCGTACTCAAGAGCTGTCTTCAGGGCATCATGGCCCCCGCCAAGCCCGAGGCATCGCTAGGGCCACTTCCTCCCTTCGCTCCTCACTCTTTCCCCGCCCACGGTGGCCCGCAGAGCCGCACTAAAATCGCAATTTCTTTTGCGATTTGAGAAGAGCTCGCTGCGAATTCTCCAGAACGAGTTGAACTGAATACTCTACGTACAAACCCAAGAGAAAAAAAGAGAAGTTTCTGTTGACTAGAAGCATTAATCATTAAACATTGGTGGAGATCGCAGTTACCACAATCATTCTACTCCGACTATTAACTTTTATTTCAATTTTTATCTTCTCTAGGTTTTTGCTACATCTACAGCTAAACTCTTGATATTCAGATACTTCGGTCGTCATACTTATTTCTGACCGAATGAGTGCAACGTTATACCTTGATTGCCTCCCTTTTCTTAGTAAGAGATGGCGATCGTAGTTTATCCTTTGTATTCCACTTATAAAAGTCAGTAATGGAAATTACTGGCACCTATTCCATCCAGTGGAAGGCAAAAACAAACCGAAATGAAATCACCTGTTAATAGACAATTTATAAGGGCGTTTGCCTGCTCCCCTATCTACAGTCAGTAATGAGTAGGATGTTAAGCATCATCTTATCATCAAGCAACAAGAACTCCTCCTCCACCTCCAGTCATGTGCTCTTTCTTGGCTTCGGCTTCTTTGCCGTTTCGTTGTAAACACAGTCACCAAAAATAACACTGCCTTCTTTTTTACTGCTTTCGTGAAAAGGTACTTAATTTGTCAGAAGCATTCTTTACCAACATTTCGGAATATTATAATTCCATCTTCAGGGATTGCTATACAACAACATGTTTAGCTCATGAAAAATTATGTAGGCGTATGGCAGTTGGCATAAAATGGCACCGTTCTGTAATTACATCAAATTATCCTGAATATGTACGAAGTAACGAATAGACTTGTGGATCATCTTCAAGACGTTCTCGTGTGATGTACTAGTGAGAAGGATCTTATCGTGAACCCTGTATATTTCAATGCAAGCCCAACTTTTTTTATAATAAACCGTTGAAAATGAACCTATAGTATTCCGAAAAGTAGACAAAGTACTATAGCTTTATTTCCTCCTCCACCATACTAATATAATCAAACAAATCGTCGGGGGAAAAATCGTATCAAATTTCGTGAAACGGTTTCACCAAAAATATGGAGGTGGCCAAGACTGAATCTCTTCACAGCACGATGAAGATTGCTGGTCGTTATGCAGAACATCCACAAAGCTTTGCGTTTATTTTCCGTGTTCACGGAGAGATTAGTGTTCCATCTCACTCACTGTCAAACAATTTGCAATTAGTTGAAACTGTAAGTGGGGTTTGTTGACACTTTCGAGTGAAGCGTTTCTAGGGCTTGACCAACGACGTAAGCGGAACCATCAGAATACCACAGAATCCTTGTCCCTCGGCGTAACATATGGCATATATTAGTGAAGGGAACTAAATTGAAATTTTCCCTCGTAAACTGCAGGCCTGAAAGTAATTTTGAGGCAAAATAATTTTTCATCAGGGAAGTTTCATTACACTCTAACTTTTAAATTTCGGAAGATAAATCTTAATAAGTTTCACGAAGACCTTGTAAAAGGTAAAGACATTAATCTTTGGGCTAAACAAAATTGAGAAGAATATATAGTGTAGCGCCTCCATCGCCGCTGAAGAATTTAGAAATCATTGTGACATATTTTTAATGAGTATTATAAATGTTTAATGTTAGATTCAACATTAGCAAGTATTCCCTTGAGTCCATGTTTAACCCCTACATGTAGATAGGTCAGTTATTTCTAGAGCGAAGGAAATGAAAAACGGCAAAAATGTAGACTGAATAGAGACGTATGTATAGAGAGAACCGGTAAAAACACACGAAAGCACATATGTGCCCATGGGGTTCACATACGAGAGGTTCTTAGATTTCTTGTTATGATGAAAGCGAGTGCTTCATTTTACTAATTGCAACGGTACCAACTAAAACTAAAAAACTAAAATAATAAACTAAAAATAACAATGCAATAAAATAAGATATAAAACAACACAGTAAGAAGAATGGTTCAGGCAAACAACATGAACGGTGGCCAGCTGGAAGGATCAAAGGAGGATAGACAGATGTTAAAAGGAAAGGGGAGAGTGGAAAAAGGTGGGAGAAAAGAAGGAAAACAAGACAGTGAGGGATACGTTTGAGGCCAGAAATAAAAGGGAAACACAAAGAGAGACAAAAGAATAAAGATATAAGAAAATATAAAGAGCTGTAAATAAAGAAAAGTAGGAATAGAAAATACAGAAAAGAAAGAGATGTAAGTAAAGGGAAGAAAGAGAGGAAAGGCAAGAGAATAACTAATAAAGAGGAAATAAATAAAATAGAGACAATATAAGAGAAAGCAAGAGGAATTAGGCAAGGAGAAAGACGCTAGAGGAAAGAAGCAAGGGAAAAGGTAGGCACGCACTGGCAAGAGGAGATAAGAGGGGGAAGGAGACCCCGAAAAAAAAGAGCGCGCACCGACCTGATAGAGCTGACGAGCGACGAGCGGGAGCAGCTGCTGTTGGCGCGTCGCGGGAGAGCGACGCCGCCCGGGCTGGGCGCTACTCCGTGGGCGGTGGGCAGCGCCAGCGTGGCGCCTCCGCCGCCCCCTCCAGCCGCGCCCTGGGCGGAGGCGGCGGCGGCCGCGGCGGCGGCGATCGCCGGCCCGGCCTGCTGCGAGTTGCGGCGCGCCGCGCCCGAGATGCGCGCGTAGATGAGGGCGGTGGCGGCGAAGGGCAGCGCGAACAGCAGGGCGAAGCCCGCGCTCGCCAGCGCCGCGCGGTACCCGGACACCCCGGCCCCTCGACCCCTCGCCCGCCGCGCCCCGCCGCCGTCGCCCTGCCGGTCGTCGCGGCCCGTCGCACGCCGGCACGCGCGCCACAGGCTGGCGGCGACGGCCGGCGCCAGCGCGGACGCCGCCCCGAACGCCAGCGCCAGCGCCCACGCGCACAGCATCAGACCTGCAACACCACACACGCGCGCTTAGAGCACAGCTAATTAAGGTGCGGGTTTATCAGTTTTAAAGGGGCACGAAGGAAGGAGAAGTGCTTTAACAGCTCAAACATTTTTACAGAAAATAATAGTAAAATAGCTTGTATGATACAAGTGAGTGAAAGAGTTTCGTTCAATGGAAAAACAAAGGCAAACTACATCCACATTTATGGGAAATGTTAAAATATCAACAATTGAAGATGATATAGAATGTGGAATCACTGTAAATATTCATTACTAAAGTGATTCTGTTCCTGCAATTTATACATTTTTTTAATTTCAATATTCATTTATTTATGTATATTTAATCATTGCTATTGTAGTACTGAAAGTTATTCCATTGCGATAAAGTAGTCCTGTCCACCATGTTTTCTAGGCCGGAAAAGACAAAATGAAATCTTAACATGAAATAAAATAAAATTCCTTTCCCTTTTTAGCATTTAAAATGCTACAACCGTTTTTGATTTCACGAAATTTCCGCCAATAGCGTTCAAGAATTGGGACCACACCAACCAATCTGACGCGACTAGACTATGCAAAATTATTAGTTATTGATTATCACCTCTTAGGAGGTCAGATTAAGTCAAGCATTACTAGGTATAATATTAAAAAAAGGCATTCTACATAGAAAGCACTGTACATCAAAGTTTAAACATTTTAGAACAATCAATTAATATTACACTGAAATGCGAGCTTCTGTGAAACAGAAACAAGGAACAGTCTCAAGAAACTCTTTGTTTCGACGGAGTACATGCAACATAACATTTACTAAACAGAAACACATAATAACATACATATTTTGGGGCAATGAGTATGATAACATTCACGCCATTTCGTGCGTGCGATGAATATACTTTGTGGTATATTAGCAGTCCATGTATATTTTTCAGAATTGCAATTTTGTATCACAAAAGTATTCAAACAAGAATTCAGTCCGGTTTTCCTACAGATCTAACTTCATGTTTAAAATCAGTTATAAATCTAACACATCAGAATCATATAATGAGTGACTAAAGAAACAACAAATTCACTGACATTCTATTGGGTTTCAGATCATAAACGCGTTAATCGTCTTGCATTCTTTAATCTTTGGATTACTAGGTAATTTTCTTTCCACTGCACTGAGTCTGCAAACAGTAGTTTTAAGATCCTTGACTTACGATGTAACGGGAATAATTATGTCTGCCATGTGTGAAGCGTACGTACGAAGCGGAACAAATGCATGTACTTATTGCGAATCTCGCTTCCCTTTCCCATGCGTTGCGAATAGGCAAAAGCATGTTTCAAAATAGAACAAGATAATTTCTTTTAACTATTTTTCTCAATCGACATTATACCATAAATTCTCATCAGACCATTACTCTTGGGTCAATAATTTGTGTATTGTTCTTAATCGGTCACAAAATCAAAACGATAGGTTATTAATGCTTTACCGTCGCAAGGTCGTAATCTTTGCCATAAACCAGAACTCAGAACATGAAATGTGGAAAGAAGTATCTTCAAGCCAGTTATACATTATATGTCTATGTGTGTATGTAAATGTGTGTGTAGTATGTGTGAAGCAGAATGTATGTGTAAGCCACCACTCGTGACATGGCATTTGATCCTCATAAGTGAATAATCACTTAGTTAATATTTGGCATCACCTACCGACAAAACAGTGGTGAGATAAAAAGTAAATAGCCAATTCTTCTAGTAACAAGATTCAATCAAGACTATTAGCCTTGACAAGGACCAATCAAGTTATTCCAAGTCTAATATCATTGCAAATAGAGATCTTGTATCCTTCGCCAGCAGTCTTAATGCAGAGGCTAACATTTCAAACAGATATCTACAAATTATGGTATTAATTGTTAGGTCATTCTTTGCTTTTTGGTCTTCTTGTAAATTTTATAGAAATCCATCAGCAAATGGATTATGCATACCGATATGTGTACATGAGAATTCAATTGAGATCAAATATCCTTGATAGAAGTGGGGTGTTTAACACCAAAGGAGAAGTGGAATATAACTATTAAAATAAAAAAAGGCCATTTTTGTTCCCAATAGCTGCTATCGAGACCATTACATTATATTGCACTGCTTATTTTTACTGAATGGAAGTGTAATCTGAGTCTCAAAATCTTGCCAATTCGGTCTGCCATTCGACATATACTAAAATAATGAACAATCGATTATGTTAAATTCACCACAAGATAATTGAATCCAGCATCCAAAGCCTGAAATATCTGAAAACCCTAATATCTGAAGGGCTTCAAAGCAAGAGTAAACCATGAGTTCCCAAATAAACATGAAATTTAGTACATTTGAAAGCCAACAGAATATACAAATAAAATATAGTCATAGAAATTTGAAGAGATATATATTCATAGAATTGATACGAAATGCGTTTATCATATTTATGAAATAATAAAAATGTTTGTTTACAAAAATAGTCGAGGGTTTCTTCCCAGGGAAGACTCCAAACAAGTACTTGTGTACAGAACGCAGACGTTGCCCAAGGCACCATCGCCACACATTCTACCACAAGGATTAGTTGCGAAGTTACTGGAGAACCAAAACGCCCTGTCAGCAGACTCCCCTTCGTCAGAACACGTGAACAGCGGTGTAGGATGCGAAGTCAGAGCACACATGTTTCCTAACGTCAGCCTCTCCCCCTTCTCCTCTTCCTTCTCCTCCTCCTCCTCCTCTCCCCACCTCCTCTTCCCCTCCCACTATCTGTATACTTCTGCTTGAAGAGTTGCGCACGAGGTAGCCTTCAGCCAAGTGTTCGGAGCGAGGATGAATATACAGGATGTCGCTAAACGGTCCAGTGACAGAAAATTCTCTAAGGACATGTTTCCGTTATCTCACTCGTGCGTAAATTTGGCGGTCTCAAGATCGTATTCATATTCGCAACCTCTTGAAGAATACCAAATTTTAGTACAAGGTAAAACTCAAGATCAAATTTACAGAAATACAAAATCGCTTATAGGCTAATTTTTTTTGCAGTAAGCTAACCTGCTGACTTGGGGTACGGGCTTGGAATATATGTTTTACCCCTAGCCCAAGGGCCCCGTTTTACCCCACCTGGAGTAGCACGGAGGTGATGAGTTGTCTTGAGAAAGATATGCATGCCCATTACACCACGGATCAACCCGTAACTGAATCCTAATTCTAATCCCTTTCCCTTCCCCATTATTAAATTTTGTGAATGTAGAGAATACCATACGTGCACGAATGAGAATAGCCGTAAACGCCTCTGTGTCACATCTGTACCATCTAGGTGTAGTCCGACTCCCTTCCTGGAATTCGGATCAAACATTGATGAGCTCACCGATTTCGCTGGTCTGAGCATAAGTAGGTACTTGATCGAGATGGGATTATCAGTCATGTAGGCACGAGAGACTGATATGTAACGAAGCTGGGTGCATTTGAAGATCAGGTGGGGATGCATATTGAAGACACCAATAGGTGTAGGGAAGAGAATGATAGCAGGGAAATGTAATATTAAGATACAAACAACTATATTTTTAATGTATAAAACGTACAAATTATAAAATATGTTACAAAGGGATAGAGATTCATAATATGGTTCTACTTCCCTCCTCTTTTATTCTTCAAAACGAGAGTGCCAATAGAAATTCAAAGTCACTCTGTTGCAGCTATTGGCTACCATGGATTAGGCATGTGTGAATATTAAAGGAAGCAGTGCCCTTTCCTCGAAGAAACGTCTTCGTGATTTCCCTATCAAAGAAGGCAATAAAATTCGATCGCAGCTGTGAATACAAGAAGGAGGGTGGGGGATGGAATTTCGAAATATTGCGCAACATTTTACAACTGTTTTCCCTACAGATCAATGCATTTGAGTAATTTGGTAAACTAGGAATGTATCTAAGAATTTACATACATTTCACACAAGTTTGTGTTACTAACCACTTAAAAATATATAAACTATGCCACCGCAATAACTTCTAGTGTTCGTGATTCGTCTTTTAGAGCTTTATTGTGTGTCTCAGTTGTCTCACGGTGTTACCAAATTTTAAAAAATGTAAACCGATATTTAACAGACCAAACTGAATATATAAGGTGACTGCTTACTTATTTCTTAAACTCTTTTGTCAATCTTTCAGAAGCAAAGGACACTAAATGAGAATTTTCACAACACAACTGAAAGTAGATGCAATTTTACCTTATTTTTCTTTGAAATACTGTTTATATTCTTCTTTCGGATTACCCACTTTAGAGTATGTTATATCAATTACTTCTTATGTGTTTTTCTTTCTTTACTTCCAATATTCCTCCATTCATTCAGATGTTGCCTTTATCTTTCTTCTGATACTTTTGCTCATATTTTAAAATTTTGTTTTTTCTTGGAATCTGAGTCCCATCTTGAATTATTTTGAATTATTGCTTATATTTATTAATTATTCTATTGTACTTACTTCTTTATTAAGGCAATATGAATATCGTCTCAACATCTGAACTACTTGCAATTGAAAGTGCAAATCTTGCAAAGCATTTAACATTATTGCTTGACAATAATAATACATGAAATGTTTAAAAATAAAATATTTACTACTTATTTATTTTATTGATTATAAAATATCCATGCAACTAACAGCGGAGATTATGAGAACTGTAAACAAATATTTGCACAAAAATGATCACATAACTCCTTAACTAAACATAGCATTTTAATTTAGAATATTGATAAAAATATAAGCGGAGGATTGAACGGCAAAAAAAAAAATTATAACCCGCCACATTATCATAATTTGTATCTGAATTGAAAAAAAAATTCAACGTGCTGAAAAAAAGTATTCATGACTGAAAATTTAATGTAACCACTAACACATTTTATATCAATAATAATGGTTTCATTTATTTATGTTTAATTAAAAACGAATACATTCGGACAAGGAAATATATTTTTCTTCGAATACACACAAAATATTTGCATATATATTTCACACTTTCTCGCTTTCGTTTTTATTAGAGGTTTCAGATAAAAAATAAACGGCAGTCTAGAGCAAATATATTTTATTCTCTCGTGAAAATTTGTCTATTCAGTTCCCACCTTCGTTGTCTCCTGGAACAAACATTTCCACCCGTGAATAAAGTTCTATTTTACTCTTTAAGATTATAAAATGGTTTCATCAAAGACTACACACACATCAAAGACAGAGACACAATTTTATTTTAATTTAACCTTTTTTTCACAACGAAAGAAAAATCACAATTAAAGATTGGTTTGAATACGGACTAAAAGATTAATTTTTCAACATACCTCTCGGGAGGCATCGTGGGCATGACTTGCGGGGCGCCCTGTGTCCGGATATTTACGGCGCGGCAATATATCGCACCCGGAGGCGCACTCGTGCCGGGCGGGGCGGGGCAGAGACCAGAGCTTCGAGAAGCACCCGCCACGCCACGCTCTGGCACGCGCTCAAAAATGCGCCACGCTCCGTCACGCTCAACGGTATCGCATCCCCATGGTTTGGAGCTGGCGCGGGATGAAACGATCTGGAGCACGAGGTTGTGCGCACGCTGCACGCGTCCTTTGTGCGTCGTCAGGCGGAACGCGACGATTAAGTTTTTTATTCACCCTACGCGTTGGCGTAAGTAGTACGCAACTGACACTTGGTAGACCGGCAGGTCCTGAGATCGAAAATCGTCGGAGATGGATTTAGACACCAACTTAGTGGCGGTCGGCACCAACTAAGTTGCTGGGTCGGATGACGTCAACGTGTAGATGAGAATTGTGGAGGCCAGCTGCTCCGATCGGCCGTTTGCGTGTCTTTATCACATCAATTCCAGATGGATACCGGGATGGTACTGTAAACAGCGAACAGCGGGAACCTACTTTTCCATCCTCTTGCCACTGAAGTGTTGCATTAATTAATTAATTATCTTGTTTTTCCTGGCGCGTAAACTGGGATGGTCAGTAGCCCCGTAGGTGCAGTGCATGTTCTTACCGGCAGGTGGCAGTGTTCCTTTCCTGCTGGAACGTGAGATCCAGAGCGAACCTACACGTGGGCTTGCGGGGATTCCCCTTCAGATGTCATTGCTAGCGGGACACCGCTCCAACAGGGACAAGCGCGAATCTCCCAGTTTTCCGACTTGTGCGAAGTGTAGGGCATATACGTGTAAGCGTTTTTGTGATGGGATAATGATGGAATGATGGAGAAGGAAAGATCAGGCGCGGTTCGTTGGTTAGGATACTGCAATTCGCGTTGTACGGATAGGAGGAACAACGTACAATACAGATTGGAGCATCTGGGCACTAGAATGCTTCCCCAGACTTCTAGGATCTAGTCGCAGAAGAGTCTTATTTTCGACTCTAGATACATAGCTGTGCCGAAATCAATCATCTCGATGATAATTTTACGACCTCTCTGATTGTATTATATATATATATATATATATATATATATATATATATATATATATATACACTCATAATTTCGAACGATTACGGGAAGATCTGCGTGTAAACGACACGAGAGTAGCGCCCTCCGAACGTGTGTTTTTTTATCACTGTCACGACAACTCGCAGTCTCTCGAACCGTTTACTATGTTTAACAGAGAGGAGAGGTAAACAGAACTTATCATCCACAAAAAATGTTTTTAAAGTAAGTATTTCTGAAAACTATTTTTTGTGGAAAAGTTATATTTACCTCTCTAATAAAGATTTTTGTAATATTTTTGTGGTAACCACTGATTTTATTTAACAGAGAAGTTAAAGGAATGACGCACAAGCTCCTTGTCCACCAAAAACTTTTTTAAAACCTCGTGCGTCAAAATTTCATTAGGAAAATCACACAACATGAAGGAGATGTAAAATAATAATTATATTTGTACCTACAAAGGTTGGGTTTGATACTTTCATCACATTTTTGAAGTAATAAAAATAAGGATATTCACGCAAAAATTAAAAATTATTAAAAATGCTTACAATATGAATGTTGTCACAAAAATCAGAAACTAATAACAATTGCTGAAAACTTGCTGTAGTATTTCGTAAATGATTCGATAAAATGCAGATGAGATTTGGAAGTGCACCGCAACGACAATATACGCGCTAATTCAAGAACTGTGAGTGATACTTCACTGTCGACAGTGATTGACGTGGAAACAACGATACTTGTGCGTATGCCCTCTGGACTTTTCCTCGAGGTTGTGATGTCTTTTCCGTGTTCCCACATGGACACTTCGCTACGACATCTAACAAGTACTAAGTAACGAGCACGTTACACGCCAGCGAACCAATATCAACAGCAATAGCCTCTGACTCAACTCCCGACTGCCCTCATTATATTGCACTGTAAGCACTTCCTCATTGATGTTTCACAATGAGGTCAGTTAATACTGTAGATTAATTAAGCTCCAAAATCAGTATTCAAGTGAACACAGCTGATTGAGTGTATGTAACTTTAAACAGAACTGTTTTTACCCATATGTGAGCTCTTTTACAAAACTACCAGTGAAATTGTGTTTCCCGCAAATTAATTCTTCAACATACATTGATTTCTAAAATGCTTTCGTGGCACACATTTATAAAATTCTTTCACAGTAAAAAAGATTACAAAGTGAACATTATGGCTTGATAATATTAAATGACTGCTAGGTTTAAAGAAGGTAACAAATACTCTAAACTATCGAGTGTATTCAAAGCATATATTGTTAAATAAATTATTAATTTCAAAAGAAAAAAACTATCCAAGATTATTTGGCCACATCGAAGGAACTATAGAGAAAATAACTTTACTATTCTTAAATTTTATAAAGGTAACAATATTATTAGAAAGCCAAAGTACAAGTCAGTCTCTTCGTCGCGGCTCTTAGACTGACAAGCACTGCGAGAGAACATCAGATTTGACATCGATGTAGGAAGTTTCGTGCAATCTCTGGTATACGTAAACTTGAAACAACGACTGGGATCCTCTTTCATCTGTAGGAACCGGTATTCAAATCCAGGTCGATCCAGGGGAAATTTGCGATAAACAAAGGGAGTTTCCGATAGGTTTTCTAGGGGTTTTCCCGTTTTTCCTGTCTCTCATTCCACCCAATGGTCTATCATTATTCATATCGTAGCATCGTGCATATCAATCCATCAAAATTACTCGTCCACTTCACGTGTGGCAATAAGGTTGGGAACTGCCACTATAACAAAAACATACGCAACCTTGGGGGTCGCCAAGAACCGCAAGCCGTATATACGACTTCGTGACTTAAGAAACCTGCAGATTAAAAATCGCCAAGGTTAGCTACAACTGACCTTCTTTTATAAAGTTTTAAAGAACTTCTCACTTTTAAATTTAAAAAAATATCGTATTTTACGACCAAAAAATGTGTTTGCCGAAGAGGTTTTTTATAGATTCAGGATGCATGCCTCACCTAAACCATGCCTCTCAACTCCTACTTGTAATGTTACACAGCCAGATAATTTTCTCATAAATTATTGAGGAAAATTATTATCAGTTCCACAAATCCAAATGATTCCTGTTTTCTCAAGAAATTCGTCCTTAATAAATAATAAATACTTAAGAAATCATGAAGCTTATCTTAGTTCATTTATTTAAAAAAAACATTATGGATCTTCTCAAACCACGATATCCCGGACTGCTGATCTCTCGTACACCCACAGGGTATTAAAAAGGATTTTCTGCTCATTCACGAGAAAAGAAAACGCGTAGTTCACCTCGCAGAACTGGCAGAAAACAGGCCATTAGCTTAATGCAGATCTAATCCGACCCGAGCAGCAGCGCCGCGTCCGACCGACCTCCCGGTGTGGACTCTGGCACTTGCCTCCCTTCCGCTCTTCCTCCCGGCCCTCGCGGGGCGAGGTGACTGGCCGCGCCCTCTTCCGCCGCCGCCGCCCCCACCGCCCTCCGAGCAAACTCCCAGAGAGGCAGTGCGCGCGCAACTGTTGGTTCAGCCAGCGCACGCGCGCCACCCGGAAAGAATGTGATTAACAGTCATCGAAAATGTTTGCATTGCGACTGCCGCACGCGATACTTCCATCGCATGCGTACCGCCTCTCTAAATTTGCGGTCGGCGTTTTATTGTTGTTTTTTTTACGCGGCTGCGAAACACGACGAGCGAAGGAAATGTGTATGGTGTTATGTTGTTGTTTTCTTTTTTAGCTGATTTGTTTAGTTAATTGGAAAATAGCAACGAAATTGAGACTGAAAACGCTTTGGATACTAAACATAGATAAATTGTAATCTTAAGATAAAGATACATATTATAAGACATTCTTTAGATAAATTGTATTCTTAAACTATAATATATTAGAGAACACTTGTCCGTTGTACTTTCTATAATAATTTAACCCCCAAGGCAGAACGAAAGAAAACTATGCCATGAATTTGATTATTTTGTTTGTTTGATTTCTTAGCTCAAGTTTCTTTATTTAGCAATACGAATGAAAAGAATAAAATAATATTGAAACTACGTATTTATTACAAATACATGCTAGGGATCTCTTTTTCTTTACAGCGCATACATTTAAATTATTCCCTAATTACGAAACCTAAAGGGTTCAAAATGTTTACATGTAATGTTTAGTTACTGATGTATAGTAGTTTGTGAAATTCCAAATAGTTCAGCAACGAAAGTCACAAATAATCGACTGATTACGCAGAATTATCTAGGCTTTATAAATTCAATGATACTTATATTCTATTAGAAATACATAACAATACTTTTTCCGCTTTAGTTCTTTCTAATATAATTCTAAGGTAATTAATTTAAAATTAAATAAACGAGCGGCTTCATATATTTAGTAGCAGAAATACGCCTCTTCCCAGTCCGTCAGCGCTGCTTCGACCTGTGTTCTCGAGCCGCAAGCGCCCTCTCGCTGTCGTCTCCTAGTTCAACATTAGTTTCGTCCCGGCTACACCCCGCGCCACCCTCTCGCCTTGTCCTGCTCGACCTCGCCCCGCGTCACACGGCGACGCCCAGCGACCATGAAGCCCAGATTGATTGGAAATTGCATTTAACTGGGCGCCATGAAGTGAAGCTCAACAAATTAACCTTCTCCGTGTCAAAGCATATAGATGCACAATTTTTCTTGGAGATCGGTCAAACGGTGTCGAAGTTAATCAATGTCAAACAAACCAACATTCTTTGATAAGATTCTCAACTCCTTGAAATG
Organism: Gryllus bimaculatus; assembly: GCA_017312745.1. Lineage (NCBI taxonomy): Eukaryota > Metazoa > Arthropoda > Insecta > Orthoptera > Gryllidae > Gryllus > Gryllus bimaculatus. The sequence goes on along the minus strand of BOPP01000066.1, from coordinate 909,605 downwards.
CATTTCGCCAAAGAAAAAATATTCCTGAAAACACCAAAGGTTAACTTGGTGAGGCGAGTAAAGCTGAAGAGAGATAAGCTAAGGAAATAACAGAAGCAGCCACCTGTTGGAAGGAGAATCTGGTGAAAACACGACCTGCGAGCAAGTAGCAGCAAGCAGTAATCAAGTGAAAGGCGATGCGCAAGCGGGCCGCGTTGCTACTACGTACGTAGTATAGAGAAAGTATTGACATGCTGCAATCAAAAATTGACAAATTTGGGTCATAAAAACTCGTACTGTTGGACTCTGATATAATACAAAAAAGTGGATAAATTTTGTTCCTATATGTCGTAAATTACTTCCACCTTCGCCCATTCGTTCGACTATCCGTAGTCAACGCCAGCGCCTAAACCGTTCGGATCGTTATCTCCAGAATAATTATTCCCCGTTAGATCTGGCCAAATTCTTAGCCCTGCTTAATGGAAATGATTATATATCGATTTTGGGGAGTACTTTACACCAAGCCTCAAAAACATTTTCAAAAGTTTTAAAAAAAATTGCTCTAACTTTCTTATTAAACCTTGTCCTTGGAAAATGTCAACTGCGCTTAAAAGAATGGCACTGATCTCATTTTGGTTGAAAACCATATTTTTCGAAAACTGAAAAAGGTTAAGATAATTTTTCGGTGTTCGATCTTTACAGAACATCCTTTACATTTAAAAAAACTTGTTTCCGCGTAGTTTTTGCTTGCTGTTAAAACAATATCTTTATTTTAAATTCTCAAAAATGGGAACAAAATGTTTCTTTGCATTTTCCCTCCAGCAAATGAGGTATGAAAAATAGAGTAGGTCCCATTTTCCAGGAGATTTCTCCTTTTTCGAAAATGGAAAACAATCAATTAACCTTGTGAAACGGAGTGCAATTAGCATTATCCGTACGAAAAGATTGAAGAACAAAATTGGAGCCAATTTTGAGAAAAGGCGTTTAAGCTTTTCTGAAAAGGCGGGAATTATAGCTAATTTTTACAGAAAATATTGAGTTTTCAAAATGCTTTATTAAAAATCATTTAAAGAACATGTACTCGTGAATGCAATAATGTAAATAAATCGCCGCTAATGTAAATATTCTATAATGTAAATTTTAAGGAAGTGAAAGTCAAGTAATTTTTGTAATTTTTGAAAAAGCAAAAGAATAGAGCAATATGGCGTTAATGTGATCACATAGGGTCAATTTCCTACCAAACGTTTGCCTATCAAAAGTTTAAAGACAAGTTTGGACACGTTTTTGAGAAAATCCTATTTTGTGTTTTATTAATTGCACATATTACTCAAAATATTGCGCAAAAACTACTAAAAGTTTCAAAAAAAATTGCATGACCTTAATAAAAGAAATTATTACGGACAACAAATTTCTTTTAAAGAAAAAACTTTTATCTTCAATTTTGTAGTTGTAGGAGCCGCCGAAACAAATTCAAACTTTTACATTTATCGAAAATTGAGAGTTAACAGAGAAAATCGGACCTTTGCCATCTTTATAATTGTATTTTACTATATATTTACAAGAAAATATTTGAATCCATTTTTGAGAAAATTTTGAAAATGTCCCAATGTCATGTTAAGTATCCCAAAAATTAATGAATGTTTTTCAAAATCGCAAAGCTCTGACTCAGGCCAGATCGATTCAGTTTGAAAAAAACAACATATAGTTTAGGCGCTAGTATCGTACACATACACCAGACAGACAAGCTGACGGACGGACCTTTTGCCGTCAATCTACTCGTATTTTTAGGTACCAACGACCCACAAAACTTGGATTCTGGTTACACCACGTGTTAGAGGATATTTTTTCTAAATTTAGCAGCATATTTATCTACTTTTTCCTTATCTGGGCCCCGGCAATAAATGTTTTTCTGCCTAAAATTCGCCGTTTTTTTCGGGCAGCATTTCATAACGTTTTCTATACGTACTTATACGAGAAAGTAAAAATTGCTATTTCATAGTTTAATAATAATAATAATTATAAATATTATTATTATTATTATTATTATAATCTTTATTATTATTACATTAACTTTGTAAATGACAATATTAATTAATATTTAACTGAATAATGGATTATGAATAAAAACAAAACGTATTCGAAGATAAATAAGCAGACACAAATTAAACAAGAAGAGTAGTAATCACAATAAAGTAGCAAATCAAATAATTCTTTAATGATGAGTCAATTATATTAAAATCAAATCCTCATTATTTTACTGCAATATCCGGTTACAATCTGACAATATTCCTGTACAATTATTTGTGAAGTAATTTAACTGATAGTACAGTGTCAAGGGAGGACATTCGTGCATTTTCGATGACAAGCTAATGAAACCGTTGGAGGCGTAAATTAATACTAATTATAAAAAGAGAGAAAGAACAAATTATTTTATTACATTGCTGCAAGCTACAGAATAATTTATTGAACTTCCCGTCCCCTTTAACAACGTTTTTTAATTTGAAAGACTAAAGGCTTTCAATGGTTTATCAATCATCGGATCTTCAGTTCTTCCGTCTGTGACTAATGTTTGTGACCAATTATAGCCTGGCTCCCAGACAGAATTTGATACCCAGACGGCAGATTTGACGATGACTAAGGCAACAAAACAGTTAATTACTGAAACTAAAATCTTGGTAAAGATAATTTCAACCTGAATTATTTATTCAACGACAACACGACTTCATTAACAGATGAATAAAGAATAATTGAGTAAAAATTTAAAATGCAATTTTTAATGTTGAGATATATTAAATTACAAGAATATCTATGGATGTTATGAACAATGAATAATCGTGAATCGCGTGAATAATCAAACGACTCGACTCAACGAGGTAAATTTTAAAATTTTAAGAAACCTACATCATATTCAGAAATAAATATGCCTATATTATTCATCAACCAGAAGAACTTTAACTTATCTCATTGTACAAAATATAGAAAATAATTGAATCGATTATTTTTAAAACCCCGTACGTTACTGTCTATTACATGTTCACTTTTTATTAGAAAATAGGATATGAAGGATAAACAATGTCTCATATTATTCAGTAAATAAGACGAATAGAAAATCCGTGAGGTCAATACAATATTTTGGTTTGACTTTGAAACTCTGTAAATCACTGACTTGCGGGATATATGTGACTGTATGCATGTATGTATGTATGTATGTATGTATGTATACAGCGTGTTTTACTGACAAATCACTGTCAGAGAGATGGTTAAAGGGGGTTCAATGCGGAAATATTCATATGTACTATCACGGAAGTACATATTTCAAGCAACTGTTTCAGTCATATGAATCGTGTTTGATGTAGATGCACTTTGTCATTTACATAATATAGTAATAAATGTGTCAAATTACAAACTGAACCAGCAATGTATATTTATTTACATATTTAGGTAAAAATTCGTGATTAGTTTTTGAAATCCGTAAGTTATAAGACTTTCTATAAGTTCAGCGACCATCCTACTATTGATACAAGTAAATTACATGTCTCCATGGCATTCGCAAATCAAGATTTACGCTTCAGAAATAAAATAAAACAGAAAAGTTCCGTATGTATTTAATTATTCAATAATTCTTGTTTTCCCACAACTTTACAATTCCTGACATCCGGGGTTTTAAAAATAACCGATTCAATTAGGAGAATACAATAGAACGCTTCTCATTTTCAGTCCAAACTCGAATTACAAAAAAGTTTCAAAGAAATATTTCAGGTCAAACACACACAACAGGGGAGCAATTAGAGGACTAGTCTAGTTAAAAGAAAAAGGATTTCACATTTGATTGTCCGAGGATGCTTAACGTTTCTCTAGCTTTAATTACCCATTCTTTCACTGTATTTTTGCCCCTTCTTTCTATTTCTACGAGTAGTAATTTCAGTGCGCTCTATTTCTATTCTCTTTACCTAAGAGATGGAAGATGATTCTCTTTCTCCTCTACCAGAAATGTTAATTTCGTGTCACCCGACTATTATTAAACATTATCTCTCTGTCGTTCTGCCTGTCCTAAACCTTCGGGAATTTTTGTCTAAATAATATTTTTAACGTGATCACTTTTATTATTGGTCACTTACGAGAAAATTGTTTTATTTGACAATTTTGAATGCCAGTTGACAGAATTACAGTATATCATATTAGTGGTTAATTACTACTATTGATGCGTCTCCCATTTAGCATGCCATTTTGAACACAAAAAGAGCTTTAATTTAGTTCTGTGTGATTAAAACGTAAACTCGTGTACTGAGAAATTCGTTCCACTCACCTACCACCAATTGAAGTGCATATTTCTACAATGAATATAATATAGTAATTTTTAGCGATTGGTTACTGCCTAAGTTTGTCAAAGACCAGAAATTCATAGCAGCTTCATCGCACTTTCCCCATGTTAAAGAGCAGCTAAATAGTAGAGTCCTAGTAAAATTAAATCCTTCGACATTTGCCCTCTAAATGAAATTCTGTTGGCTATAATGCCATAAGTATGTGCTGTGGTGACCGCTCGGAAAGGGAAAAAGAAGAAACAGCGATAAAGAAGAAGACAATAATGACGATAAAGACAAAGACGACGTTGATTAAGAATACAACGAGCATGAATAAGAAGTTAAGGTGCAGAAGACGAGAAAGATGCTGATGCAGAAAAGATAACGATGAAGGAGAAAAAGACCGACAGTGATGAAGACAATAACGATGAAGAAGAAAAAGAGAGGTAGACTTTGAAGAAGACTATGAAGATGATTATAAAGGGGACAGTGAAGAGATTAATGGAGAAGATGAATAAAACGATAAAAACAATGAAAAAGAAGGATTTGTATTTACTAGCTAGGAAAGCAGCATTCGACGGAATAGCACTGTCTGAAACTGAATTCTGGTGGTTAATTTCGGAGTCAAAATCTAATCTCACACAAAGAGCAGAAGCGCTACACATAAAATAACCTGAAACAGTCCATGAAAGGGAGTAGACTATCACAAAAGCAGAGGAAATGTGAGCGAAGATTTACTCTCGCAAACAAAACGCATTCTTCGCAAACAAAACGTATTCTTCGCAATTGTTTACAGTAAAAGAACACCTCAAAACACATTTAATGAATTCAAGGACGCTGTGACAAAAGATACTTTATCAGACACAAAAATATCTGGTTACATGTCCATCTTAATACATATATTCAGCTGTAGGTATCACTCAAGCTCTGTGTGAATCATTTTCTATTATACTCGATATATGTGAAATGAAATAAAATTCGCAACTATGAATTCCAGTTTTTGTTTCACAAGAACAAATTTATTATGTTACAAACAACGTAACAAACTATGGATTACATACTGCAATAAAATAAAATTTCTTGCAAATTACGAAAAGATAAACAGGAAAGATACAGCACACCATTTGTACAAAGCGACTGTCGACTGCTCAGCTCTGTTAACAAGGGACAAGGGTCTGTTCATGCTGTGCAACAATATGTCGACCAGGTGTAGTGACACGTGCACATGTACAAGTCTTTAGACTAAGTTTACAGAAACGTTATGGCAAAGGAACTATTCATAGTGTAATGAATATATAATATTCAAATAATTTTTGCAACGTATCACTTCTTTAAATAAGAAAGTATTTATGTTCAAAAAATTCTCTATGTTTTTACTCGTATTTATCAACACAAATCAACAGGCACAAATCAACTTAAGCTGCTGATTGGTTGCGCCACTATGGCCAAACTCGTCTGCCAAAATATACTCTGTTCTCGAGGTCAATCACAGAATATACAAATATTTGTCAGTGCAAACCAACTTTCCCCGTCAAAAAGGCATTGCGACAGAATGAAAACTAATTATAATGACTCTTGATATTATATTTATTTCATAACTTTGAAAATGAAACTATAGGATACTTTGTGTTATAAAAAAAGGTTTCAAACATTATTGAAATAAAATAAACAGAGAATCCTGAAAATAATTGTAAGAAAGCTTACAACGCTTTTCGTTCAAGTGCTCCTAAAGTGGTTTCTACATTTCCTGATGCATTTCCGGGGTCAACATTCTTGAGATCTTAATTTAGGACATTCTTTGGGAAATTCCAAGCATCGTTAACCGACTTTAGGCACACTAGACGGGGATCCCTAGTTCAGAGATTAGTTCGTCTCTCCCTCTCGGAAGTTAACTTATACCGACTTTGTATTCTCACATACGATGGGTGGTAAATTAACGAATACAATGGAGCTTTCAAATACCGTTTTCATCTTAGTTAGATCATCAAATAGTTTTAGCATTCAAAAAAGTATACAAGAAAGGTATTTCGAATGTCACCTATTGTGTAACAACCGCGAAACTGTTCCGTAATGACAGTAATTTACCATTAAAGAACTTCGGAAAATAAGATAAGCCCCATATAATGCTTCAGATAAATTTTTAGCAATATTAAATATCATATGTAGGTCATTATAGCAACCGTTTTGTTTTTCTAAAAGAGAGATATGTATGGTAAAACAGAATTCTATGTGAGTCGGTGATGAATTGTGAGATGCCAAAATGCAATAATATTTTGAATATTTGAATGAATTGGTAAATGTATGACGTGCGGAGAGCTACAACACACGTTGCAAAATTAATTTTCCAGGAGATATGTTGAATGTACTTTCAAGGCTCAAGTATTAACCCGTGAAACTTTTCACCTACCAGTTATTGCAAGCCTTCCACTGTTTCAAATTAGAATATCTCTGTTTTGTTGACAGTGTGGCTCATATTCATACAACATACACATTGTTTTTATCTAAGTATTGGCACAGTAATAAGACAACATTTAAAAATGGGAGCTCATTGTAGCTGGTGGGTCTTGTTATTCGTCAATCACTTCAATTATATAAAACCATTTTACTTCTTCTATTTGTTTCGCGAAGTTTTCGCATTCTGAAGATTCTTAGTCGACTGAAATATAAAAATATGTCTCAAAAGGGTTCGTTGACCGAATTGTACGTAGATCCTTAAGATAATCTTTACTGCACAATCAGACCAAAATGAGGCTTATTCGGTGTATACTAAAGACTAAACTGAACATACTTGTACTTTTCGAGATTATCACATTGATATTTCAGGCACGTGATGTAAAGGCAAAGTAAATTTGTTTTTGGATGTAGATAAGGAGCAGAAGCTTAGATACGAAAAACAATGCACTATTCCGGTTGCCTCCAGGTGGGAAGTAGTAGACACGGAACTCCATTTTTTGTTAGATAATCGCTTTGGATAAACAAAGGGTTTCGTCTCCTAGTTGCGACAACACATTTAAAGTCAGACAAAAATTCATTGATACCTAATGTTGGGATCAAATATCAACATTCATAGTGTCACCGAATTTATCTTCTCGAAATCTCCAGATGTGTAAAATTGTGTAGAGTGCTCCATTTAAAAAACGAAATTAGTCCATTATCTTTAAAATAAAAAATGCTATCAAAAAGCTAGGAACTACAACTGATGAGCCCTCCATCATTTAGTCAAAATTCCATCTCAATAACTTGAGCCGATTAGAAATTTGAGGAGGTCGTTTCTATTCACTAATCCTGAATTTAATATATGCATTTTAAGTATGTTGTTTAGACGCAGTGGCTCGTTGGTTAGCGTGCCTCTTAGCACGTCGCTCCGGGTTCGATTCCCGGCCAGGGTAAAATTATAATGTATTATATTAAATTATTGCGCTTTCCTTACAAATGTCCAGTTATCTATCGCGGTCTGACGATGAGAAAGCCAACCGTAAGGTTATGAAGACCAGGTTTTACGGTGAAAGGATATCTTCATGCTAACCACACGAACCCTTTATCCCATGGCGGAGAGGCCGGGCCATCGCTGGTCGGCCAAGGCCCGTGTAAACATCCCATAAACACACATATAGGCGGTGTTGCCCATTTCAGGTTGTCGAGCCAAAGGACAGGGCAGGAAATAGGTTGTTGTATCAAAAAGAAAACAGATCTTCGAAGTATTTATAACAAAGATTTCTGAAAAACAAGACAAAACAATGGTGTCGTAAATTCGGAAAAAAAGTTGAGAAAACATTCCTAATATCGAAAATTATGAACAAAAAAATCAAATTTAAAGATTATCGATTCTCTCTGTTCTCTTAGGGGTAAAAGGTCCATTTCAAATTCATCAACCCAGTTTGTATTTACGCGCACTTATCTATACTTTCTCTCCAATCTATGAACATAGTTCCTCCCCCCCCCGTGAAACGTATTCGATAGTAGCATAAGGCGTCCGCTTTCTTCTCCCTCTCCGCCCCGATGCAAGCTGATGCAGGCAAGGTGATCGACCCGGTTGCTACGCTGCATTGATAAAACTTCATGCATTGCCGCGCTTATCTGGTGTCGTTCATCGTCGTATGCAAACAATGGACGCCTTCTGCGTATACTATTATAACAAGAGGTTGCATTACGATGGTAATTGTTTTGGCAAGGTTGCAAATTCTCCCCCATCTCATCCAAAATGTAAATAAATGATTGATTGAAATGCTTATACTGACAGACTAAGGCTTTTCAGAGAATAAATTAATGTCATTGCAGTGCCTCTGAGTGGGAGGTCTTCCACTCGAGTCTCGACTGAGGAGGAAAACTGTGAAAAATAGGCTAAATTGTTTTTTACTCTTAGAATTTCGTTTTATCAGCGTCTATTTTGCTACCTACCTATTGATTGTTAAAAATCTTTGTAAAAAAGAAACAAGAGGAGAGAATGTTATGGATGTCCTAACAATATATTTTGTATTACCTTTTCAATCTTCAACAAAATAAAAACTATGTTTCATTCAAACATGTGTTATTATGCAGCAAGTTTAGACATTTATTACATTAATAATTAATAATTATACAAACATATTCAAATTAATAAAATATGTACATTCTTTTTTAACTTTTATTGAAGTCCATTCTCTTTAACTCATTGGGAGGGGCCCAAAAGGAACACCTAATACATCGCAGCTTTGATGGCTAATGGTTAGCGTATGGGACGCCATACCGAAGTTTGCGGGTACAAATCCGATCTACGTCGTAGATTTTTATGGGCGAAAAAACCGTCGTTCATTTTCCTTCGGCGAGGAAGTAACGTCGACTATCCTATAGTGTTAATATATAAAATATCAAGTCTATTAGAAGCCACTGAGCTAAATTCTAGTCGCCTATTTCGCCACCTGAGTGTTACCGTCTTTCGTTGTTAGAGGCTTTGGTGAAAGGAGCATAGCGAAATTTGCGTGGTCAAGTGGAAAAAGCCTGATGGCCTGAGAACGTCACGTAAAATAAGGCAAAATTAAATCGAATGAATTTAATACGTTTAAATTTCTTTATAAATTCACTCAGACTACACATTTAAATATCCTGTTTATATTTCCATTTAATGCACGCCTGCCTCAGAAACAGTGCGAAGACAAGTCCCTCAGAGCGTCGCGGGTATTTATAACCGCGTGCGCGCGCGCGCGAGCGGTCACTCGCGCCGTCCGAGGCCTTAGGCGGCCGTGGCCTTAGCGCCATCTGTGGCCTTGCCGCCGCCGTCGCGACAAGTGGGGCATCCGCCGACCGTTGACTTCTCGGCGCGGGGAAAGACGTCCCGCCGACCGCCTCGGCGATTCGTGGCGCTGGCAGCCGCGGGCGGATTTAAGCGGACTCTAGGTACGAGCTCAGGGGCCCTCAATTAAGTTTTTAATAAAATGCCATTGTCTTTATTACACATTAGCGGACCCGGCAATGCTTCGCTGATGTAGTGTATTAAATAAATAAAATGCCATTGTCTTTATTACACACTAGTGGACCCGGCAATGTTTCGCTGATGTAGTGCATTCAGTAAACACAATTCAAGTTCAAAATCATTTTTGTCAATGAAGATTAACTACACTTCAACGCACATACAACTACACTAAACTGTATTACACTATACCTTAAAAATAAAATATTCGAATAATGTTGTGTACCGTGAACAATTGCTTCAGACTTCCTGCTTTCTTAATCGCAACTTCCATGTTATTCGATAATATGAGTCAAAGTCGAGGCGTGTAGTTCAAAAAGATAGCCATAGATCGCACTTCCCGCAAGGTCATCTGGGAAGGGCGTAGAGCCTACCCTGTCGATTAACTTCGCAAAAACAACACACCCACATGACCGATTTAATTTAAACAACGCTTTTAATACTTCTGATACTAATATGAAACAAAGTGTGATTTTCGCGAAATCGGAGTAGTTTTTGCATCTATACGCACACTTCCTTTTATTAATACATTATTCCTTGTTGCAGCCGGATTTACTTCTGACGTACCTTCGTCGTTTATGGAAACTTAGTTCTTCATAAAATCATGCAGTTTAAAATATTTTATTAGCGCAATAATCTGCTAATGAAGACACTAAAAATTACAAGCATTCAAGAGGGTGTAAAAATACATTTAATAATTTCATAAACAAAGCAAAAAATAACAAAATCAATTTGATCTCAAAAAAAGGGGAATAACTTTTTTTAAATTCTGTCATACGTAAATGAGACAAACATTATTTTTAAATATTTAATGTCCATCTCAACAAGATAGAAACATAAAAAATAGCCATGGAAAGTCGCAAACTTTTCATTTTCTTAATTTTCACACCTTTTCGGAGTTACAAAGAGTGTGGACTACAAATAAACCAGATGAAAGATTTGTGGTTTTCAAGTTTTTGACTGTTTCATACGATCAGATACATTTTCCCCCTGGGATCCCACAATTATTCTTCGAAAAGTTTGCTTTTTCCATAACTTCATTTAACACAAAAATAAAAAATTAAGAAAGGTGGTGAGATGTACAATAGAGACCTTAAATATAGGTACGCAAATGTCGCCATTTCTATTTATTTTAAACATTATTTTACATTACACTTTTACGTACTATGTATTAAAGTCTACAGAAAAGGCCAGGTCAGGAGGAACTTAAGTCATAATTTAGGAATTTGAAGATCAGTTCGAGAGTTCTCCATTAGTTTTAGACGAAGAGAACTGATTTGGATGGCCGAGGTGGCTAAGAGTGAGTAATAACTCAGCGCTTCGGTCCGAAGGGTCGCGGGCTCGAGTCCTGCCTTGGGCATGGTTGGTCGTTCCTTGTCTGTCATTTGTTGTCGCGGAGGGCCTCGAGTTCTGCTGATCTCGCGTTCTCCAGATCCGAGGAGCCCTCACGTGTGGTGGTGTCGAGTATATGGTCTATGCGTCCCACGGGACGTAAAGGATAACCGATTGTCGACTGAATAAAAGCCCGAAGAAAAAGATGAAGAAGTGAATATTTCGTGCTGTACTTTCAAAGGCCAATGAAATAACCTAGAATTTAGTTTCCGGACCAGAGGAGCTGGGACTTGGAGGCTAGAGGGCTTGGAGGCAATGGAGCAGAGACTGAGTACGCGGAGGGAGCCAAAAGCGCAGTGTCGAGTCATGTGTGCGTACGGCATGACTATTCTTATGCGACATGTTTGGGCGCGTTTGGTTTGTCATATCAATAGGCGCCTCATCCAAACATCACCCCCTACATCTTTCACAGTTAATCTTTCATGACCACAGAGGGGTATCAAAAGAGGGCGAGCACAGGCAATAATGTGAGCATTGTAGGCATCCGTATACCATTGTATAGGAAACAGCTCCGCCCCCCCCCCCTTGCATTGAAATTACCAGATAAACCACCGATCAGTGCACTCAACTTACGAACTAGATCACGACCGTCGCAACCAATTCACTGTAACCAACACTTCCAGCAAATTTCTGGCTCTCGTCCAGGATCAAACCCACAATCTCCCAATCTTCAACGCCCTCAAACGCCAGGCGTTGCCTTAGCGCTCCGATGCAAGTTCCATTAACATTTGCAAATGGAAATCGATTGCCAAACCTCCTCTTCCTCCTTCATCGAGTCTCGAACAGCTAAATGTCCTTTTGCGACCTGCTTCTAGGTTGGTGCAGGAACTCATCAAGGGTTAAAGCGACCGGAGCGTTATCGCAAACATCACATCCTACAAGTTGAAACCAGGTTTACATACCGGAGACGCCAGTCACTGCAACCACTAATCTCAAAAAACGCAGTCTCTAAAACAAGTAGCGGTAGGTTGCTACACGACGATTCAGCTCAGTTATTTTCAACAAACGAAGCTTCATCTCGCAAGAAAAGATTTATTTTTGTAACCAGCATATTTCAGGCAAGGTCAGTCACTCCAGGCTCTGGAGGCGCGCCAAAGGTTAAATTAGTTATGCGAATAATGTACGAAATTTAAGCAAGAGCCTCGTGTCTTTATTTCATTTCGGAAGGTGAGTCCTATCGAACCTTTATTCTTTTTTAGTACGAGACACGAGTATATTATAAATTGGTTGGAAGGTCCTTTAATTTCTTAGTCAATCGCATGTAATGTAATGTTTATTAATTGTTACATTTTTCAGACATGAAAAATAAAAAAAATAATAAAAATTGTTGTGACTGATTTATAAGAAATTAAATGATCTTCCAGCCAATTAAAAAAATTAAGAAAGGCAGACTTGGGATTTATTCTCATTTGAGTTTGATTTGAAAATTATCTTTCAAAACAACGAATATATTATACTCCAAAGTTTCTATGAATTAGTTCTACAACGTGATGAACAGAGAGTGCCCAGCAGAAAGAGTTTATGAAATTCTCTTTTCAAAATGATAGTCTGGGCGTCTTTCATCGTATCAACACATCACTCGTAAGCACGATTCACTTTCTTTACAAGCAAATTAAATAAATAAAGTAAACTAAAATAACTGTTCTTCGGCAACCTCCGAAGCCAGACTTTAAGGCTGAACGCAATAATATTACCTCAAAGGGTCACGTGTTTGAATCCCGACTTAGGCACGCATTTCTCCCCTTCGTTTTTGTGTGTTTAATGTTAAGGCGGGCCTCGCGGCATGACAACAACAAATCTGACGAGCCCGAAAATGTGCTAGTGTCTGATATATGATCTGGAAAACACTTAAGAGTGTGCTAACCCTATGCTTTTTTAGAGTAACCATTATAGAGTAAGTTAAATATTAATTTATTCATAATTAATTATATATAGTTTCAGTCATAATGAGATAGCTATAAAAAGCGTTTTAAAATTACTTCAGAAAATAAACAAATTTTAACAGTTTAACTCATTTCCATTTTATATTTAAACTGCTTTTATTCGATATTGACCAATGTCTTCTAACGAACATTCGGCAACTTGTAAAACACTTCTTTAAGTAAAAACAAATTATTATTATTATCATTAGTAATCAACGTCGAACAACCAGATTCTCAATTGTGCAGTGCATCGGTACTGCGTGTACTAGCAAATGTAGACTTAGAAACGCGCAATTAAATCAAATAAAAAATATTAAATGTATAATAAATGTATAAATATTAAATATATAATGCCTACGATGGCTACTCGCCGAAGTGCTTAGAAAAATCATCCTCTCGTGTGTTTTTCAGGTCATTCATCAGACACTAGCAGATTTGAGGGCTCGTCGTATTCGTGCTTATTAAAACGCGAGACCCTTCGTGACACTAAATATACGAAAAGGAAGGAGGAGAATACGTGTTTGACTCGGGATTCAAACGCGCGACCGTTCGAGACAAGATTATTGCGTTCGTTTACCATACAGTCGATTTTAAGGAATAAGGTCTGAAAACTATTACAATTACAATCGTATCGTTCAATTAGTTTCAGGTATAACCTGAAATCTTCATGTCTCTGACCACTTGATCTGAGAAGATCCTTTATCGAGAAGGCGTACATTACACAAACTGCAATAGCAGTTTCAGGAGATCATTTATGAAGGGTCCAATTTTGTAAACAATGAGCTTCTGAAAACTTACGGCACAACCGATAGCGAGGTATGCGAGATAAATATCGTAGGAAAACCTTTTAGTGAAACATGTTTTAACAACAGATGTAAGTCAGACACTTGTTCCTAAAAAAATTGTTTTGACATCCAATTCATCATGGTGCATTTTGAAGCTGTATAGAGAAAGGAAAGTTGACGTGAGACTGTTTAATCAATGTTGATAATAAACACTTGAAATTTTCTTTTGTAATTACAAGGAATAATATATTGTCAGAAAGCACTACTTAATAGGCGTGCGCGCAAGGGTCAGGGAGGGGTGGCGCCCCTGAAAATTTCAAAGGTATAAACATGATCAATTTCGTATTTCCACGTTGAGGGAATAGTAACACGTCTGAGAAAGAGGCTCTTTAAACCAACTGGCAAGGTGTAAATAGTACAAGAAATCAATTGCACGTGTCTTATTTATTTCCCAGTACAATATGTATGTAGTGTGTATTTGACATTTTGGATCGATTTCCGACTTTGTCGGTAGCGAACAGTGTCCCCCTGCGCTGGCCTAGTTTAAATTCTCCGTTGTGGGAGTACAAGAAAGACATGTGACGAACACGACGTGTATAAATTGATTATCATATTATATATATTATATATATATATAAATATTATATATATTATATATATATATATATATATTAAATATCAGAAACGGGAGTCAGAAGTGTTCAATGTAGTTTGTCCCGCTCCTGTTATAGGCCCTGCGGGCACGCCCTGTGGCTTTATTTATCGATCAATCATCCATTACAATTACACTCTTACATCACCTAACTGATATAAAATTTCAAAATGACAGTGTTTTTGCTCTGGATCTTGAACCTCCGTGCAAAGCCGGCGCCACTCGTAAATCCAAAGAGTAAAAGCGGCAGGCTGACGCGAGCGCGGCGGTTTGCGTCCGGCGGCACATCCGCATACGCTGACGCCGCATAATAAATTTCGTTGAAGCGGATTACTTTCGGGGATTCGGTGGAGAGGGGGCTTTATGAAGCCGTCACAGCCCCGCCCGGCCCCGCGAGTTGCAAAGGTCACAACTCCATTCCGAACGCAGAGGGACTGTCCACATCATTGGGATTGACGGGCGTCGTTATTTAGCAGCTCTTCAAGGCGAACCTTAGCCTGCACTTGGTCGAGGCCTAGCGCATGGTCGAGGCCAAGCAAACGTGAGAGTCAGAGTACGCGTTTTCATTGTACTTGCTATTAGTACGAAGCGAGCTGCATAGATAAGTTATGTTAAATGGAGAATTGTTGTTAATAATAATAATAATAGTAATAATAATAATAATAATAATAATAATAATAAAGTCGCATCAACAGCTAGGTCATTAGCAACTACTATAGATTAACGTTAACGATATAACGATCTCGACCATCCGGACGACAGAATTAGATTATTGTTGATATTATTAATTTACACGCCAAATATCCCAGTAAGGACGCAACGAGTGGGCGGGTGCGTGAGTGAGTGAAAATTGAATCTAGGGCGCAACAGCTACTGAGATCATTAGTACCGTAAGTGTAGTACAATCCGGTACCCCGTTATAACTCAGTACGAAGCGGTGTTCTTCCCCGTTGGAAAACGATATTCAGTGCCTACCTACACGTCGGCTTGCAGAATTTTCCCCCCTCCCCACGTGGGACACTGCTTCAGAAAGCAGCACTGCACTGCAGAAACTCTAATCTCATAGCAGCATGTATCCCGACATATTTGATAGTACAGTGCATGTAAATGTGTGTTTAAAGGCAGAGGAAGGGACACTGAAGAGAAAGGAAATATTGTTATTCATGGCCCGTTTGTTAAGGCATTACTTCAGCATTCACTTCGTATTATTCGAGAAACCACGAAAAATTATCGATGAGGGCTGCTAGGTTTCTTGGTTTCTATGACAGGCGGTTGCTAGATTTCTCCTCCAATCAGTGCAAGTTGAATGAACTAGCTAGTGTCGAAAATCCATGACTGTCGTGGTCTACCTCTAGGACCTCCCGGTCAATGATGCTGCAAAAGCAATGATGTAGCCGCTCAGCTATTGCATGTTGTAAATAGGAAAGAAGCCTTCAACTTTTTGGTGAATGAGTTCATTAGATTCTACTTCCAGGTGAAATCCTGGAGAATAGGAAACTACTAATGTACTTAATGTGAGAATCATTTAGAAGTTACATCAGAGAAGCTGAATAAACGGTAAAAAACTAACACTGATATGTTTGAGATGGGGTAAAATAAAAATATACAAAACAATTAAAAACATAAAATAAATATATTAAGAAAGAGTTTAGAGAGACGTCCTCTTCGAATATTTTTTATGTTGCTGATACGGATAGAAGAATCTACTACTACCATCTAATACTACTTGGCGTAAAGGGGAAATGCAATAATTTTGAAAAACAACACAGGTACTTTTCTCCGTATTTCTTAGCAGTTTTACAGTTTTTCCAAATGTGATTCGAGGTGACAGACCTTTCTGGTGATGAAATATGCAAATTACACATATAGAGGGATATAGTATTTTCTAAGGCTTCCCACGCGCGAAAAGGACTATTTGTGGCAGGTAAACGAAGTATGTTAAAAGGAAACAAAAGTATTCTCATATTTGCATTTTAAAGTATTCTTTATCTTTGTCACAAAAGTATTATGGTTCGCGCTGTAGGCCGTTGAAAAGAAAAGAAACTTCTTCAGGAAAATGTCGGTATTGCGTAATAAGCTTGTTCAAAAAAACTCACGAACTCGCTCTCCATATACAGGAGCATACGGTTCCAAGAACTACACAAGAGCACATGCTAAGGTTAGCCTAAAAAGTAAAACCTAAATAAAATCCACTTTATCTCGTTCACATCACACGTTCCACTTCCCTTTCAAATTAGCCAACAAAAAGCAAGCAATCCTCGCAGGTTCCTGTCCACCTAAGGCAGTTGTTAATCGCATTACCCGCATGACAAAGCGGACGAAAAAGTCATTCTCATTTCTCAGTGGCCAGTGCATTAGCGGAAAAGATTCTGACCACGCAGAAGACCGCGGATGGGAGGCGGGGGCGGGGGAGGGATGGAGAGGGTGTAGACAGACTGCTCTAAAAGGGGCCACCCGCGGGGACACGGTAGCAGATGCCAGTTTCTGCAGCACGCCAGATGTAATACTGGAACTGGGAAAGCTGATGACGTTTTTCATGACGTAATTTAATGAAGATGGTAACGCTTGCACAGTTAATTATTTCATGAAGAAATATATCCCCACAGCAATATTGGAAATATTTAGCACTTTTAGATGCGCTTATTTTTAATTCAAGAATCTTTCTACAGGGCATTGCGCTAGTCCTTTCAGGGGTTGAATAGGAATCGAAAGACACGCTAATATGTATTATACCTCACTAGATGATCCCGTGCGATCATCCAACACTTATTAAATTGTTGTTTTGAAATGAAAATGCTTTAAAATTAAACTTAACTTCAAATGTTTTTGTTAACCCGTGGTACGGAGTTTCATCGGAAAGTGTCCATAGAACGTCCAAAAAAGGTCTCATGGTGCAGGCATACGAAATATGTCTATTCTGTATAATAGGACTGAGAAGCATTTTTTCCGAGTTATACACGATGATAAAGAATTTTGAAGAGTAAAGTACGTATTTTTGGATTGCAATACGCCTTCATTTCCCCCTCTCCCAGTATATGGGAACTTACACTTGTTTTTTCTGTAATCCGTTTAACGCAAAACTGAAGAATGTGATTCCATCTTGAGCTGTAGAACACTTGCGGGGTTTGTCGATATTTTTCTTATAAACGTTGCATAACAGTCATCATTCCTTAGCGTAGTGAACTGAGATTGATTGTTTGGTGCTTCCGGGCACGTTAAATGTTATGATCATTTGTCCCCTTAGTGTAGTGCATGTTCTATGCCTGGAGGTGGCGGTGTCCTTGCTCTGCTGAATGAGATTCGGTGACAACCTGCACGTCGGTCTGCGGGGAATTCTTCACCAGATGGGCGCCGTCCAGGGCGGTCAAGTTCTAAGCTCCCTACAGGTCTCCCGTCATGAATGGTGATGTAGTCAATGTAAATGAAGTGTAACTGTATGTAGCTACGGACGAAGGTAGAACAAAGAAGAAAAATAAAGTTCGTGAACCGATGTTTGGGCAGTTTGTGACCATATGTTTGGGACTTGCATCGGCATTCGTCTGATATTGATCCGATATTTACCTGGTATTGATCGGAGAAACCACTGAAAATACCGATCAGCAGAACCGCTACTAAAATTCTCCTAGAAGCGGCTGAATTCGATATATTTCTCGGCTTGTGTTTAAAATGAGAAGAGGGAAAAAGAGAGAAAAGAGAGAAGAGAGAGAAAAAGAGAGAAAAAGAGAGAAAAAGCAGAGAAAAAGAGAGAAAAAGAGGAGGAAAAGAGAGAAAGGAGAGAAAAGAGAGAAAGAGAAGAGACAAGACGAGAGAAAAGAGAGAGAAAGAGAGAGAAAGCAAAGAGAAAGAGAGAAGAAAGCGAGAGAGAAAAGAGAGAGAAAGAGAGAGAAAGAGAGAGGAAGAGAGAGGAAGTAGAGAGGAAGAGAGGAAGAGAGAGGAAGAGAGAGGAGAGAGAGGAAGAGAGAGGCAAGAGAGAGGAAGAGAGAGGAAGAGAGAGGAAAGACGAGAGGAGAGAGAGGAAGGAGAGGAAGAGAGAGGAAGAGAGAGGAAGAGAGGAGGAGACGAGAGGGAGAGAGGAGGAGAGAGCGAAGAGAGAGGAAGAGAGAGGAAAGAGCAAGAGGAAGAGAGAGAGAGAGAAAAAGAGAGAGAAAGAGAGAAAGAGAGAGAAAGACGAGAGAAAGAGAGAAAGAGAGGAAAGACGAGAGAAGAGAGAGAAAGAGAGAGAAGAGAGAGAAAGGAGAGAAAGAGAGAGAAAGAGAGAGAAAGAGAGAGAGAGAGAGAAAGAGAGAGCCAAGCGGAGAGGAGAGAAGGAAGAGAGAGGAAAGCAGAGAGAAAGAGAGCAGGGGAAGCGAAAGAAGGAAGAGAGAGGGAAAGAGAGGAGAGAGAGGCAAGGAAGCAGAAAGAGAGAGACATGAGAGAGAATGGAGAGGAAAGAGAGAGGAGAGAGAGGAAAGAGAAGGAAGTAGGAGAGGCAAAGAGGAGGAAAGAGAGAGGAAGAGAGAGAGAGAAAGAGAGAGAAAGAGAGAGAAAAGAGAGGAAGAGAAAAAAGGACAGAGAGAGAAGAGAGAGAAAGAGAGAGACGAGCAGAGGGAGAGAGAAAGAGAGAAAGAGAGAGCAAAGAGAGAAAGAGAGAGAAAGAGAGTAAAGAGAGAAAGAGAGAGAGAGAAAGAGAGACGACGTAAAGAGAGAGAGAAAGAGAGAGAAGTCGAGAGAGAAAGTGCAGAGAGAAAGTAGAGAGAAAAGCTAGAGAGAGATGATATAATAGCTTTGCCGCGTTTTAGCTAAAGACTATTCTTCTGTATTTTCCCAGCTACAAACACCACATCTCCTCTTGATACTCAAACATACATTTACTGGACCTTTCCCAATAGTAACAAAGGCCAGAAACGACATGGCATTAAAACAAGTTCAGCAGGCGAATTCAGTTGAAGATAGACCTTCGACGAATATCACCTCAATTTCAAGGTAACTTATGTAGCCTGTAAAGCGAAATACCGATAATGGGTTAATAATGGTAATTTGCCTCGGGGGAGGTAAAAAGCTGAACTTTTAAACTGACTTGAAACACTGAAAAGGGTTCTAAATGGTTCGTAATATTAGCTAATAGTTCGTATGATTCAGGTGTTGAAGAAAACTGTTGGTTCGGTCCTTAGATATTGCTGTGTTCCCGGTAAAATAAACTGCTACTTACAATGCTATTAGGTGAATTTTTACGTCTATTGTATATCATAAGCTTAAAAATGTTGGCCAAACAAAATTTCTCCATTTAAAAATATATTTTAAGATTGGTTTGCAACGTCCTCTACAGTACTATAAAGTTTAGTCACACCTATAAAACTCTACACATTGAAAAGTTCATAATAGGAATGAATGAGCATCTTTGTTATGGATTCGAATGAAACAATTAAAAACACGATATTTTGCTTCGACTTTATCCGAACTCCAATACTTTTCTTGTACGTCATCAAGATCTAGATAGACATGAGGTGTGCTTAGTAAAGTATCATCTCTTTTCTTACACTCCCTCACATATGGTATAAGGCGTTTTGGACATTGGCATTCTGCCCGCTGGCAAGAGTTCACACGTTTATCCTTCACAATGCCTTTTTAACACCCACCTCGCGTCTCTCCAGAATTTTCCAAATATCTTTAAAATATCAAGCTCACCACATGGCAATGATCTGAACAGAATTAATTTAACATGTATTCAACTATATTTTGTATTTCCTTTAAAGTAGAGGTTTCCAACTAAATTTGAGTGTTTTGATACTAGTCAACCTTATTTGTTGTAAGATTCTTGGTTAAATCGAATATAAAACCTTTGAAGTACATACATATGTACTAAATCATATCCAGTTAGGTCATTATCAAAACTGTTAAGGAAATGCCCGAAGTGCAAATACGATTTCGTCGTGGGCATTTTTTGCCGACTGTCGTTCGAATACAACGTATAATTTCAGAAGATATTTTTGTTCATTTTAAAAACAATTGAGAATTAGTAATATTTTGGACAGTAATATTGCCTTAACCATAATAAATTCGACGCCTTATTCGTTTATTTATTATCGCTATATTTAAGAAACTATGAAATTTCTTTCTAATCTGATTTAATTTATGAATGTGGTACCTACCCGACTCCGAATCGAAGTTGTTTGTCCTGAAACGGCTCAAATTGGAGACACTACAAAACTGTCAACATTCGTATTCGGTCAGTTTTCTACTTATTTGAACCCGTTTTGAAACTCCCGAATGTACTACAACATTTCGTGACAATAGGAACTCAAATACACAAATAGAACCACTCACAGCTGACAGATAACAATTTTGTTGACAAAACCTATGACAAACAACAGGTAATTATGTAGGATGACATATGTTTGGCGCGAATTGTTAAGTTCTTGCCTATTTCTTCTGTGTACCTTACGTATTACCCGGTTACAATTGGAAGTGTTTGTTTTAGTTTTCTCAAAGAACGTACATTTCCATGAATATAATATTTTTGCTATGGAAAGCGACTGAAGGAAAAACTAATGAATTCAACTTCATTTAGACAAAAGTTCGTAGACAAATCTATTGATTATTAACAATTTAAAGAATTGTTTTTATATAGTCAATTATAAATACAGATAAAAAAGTGTGAGGGATTGAGACAGGGGTACAGAAAAAAACATATACAGCGAATAAAAAAAAGTAGAAGTGGATATAAAAGGATACAGCAATGACAGAAGCAAGTGTTGGAGAGTGTTGGAGTTACCATCATGGTTTGATAGAGAGACAAGGGGACAAAGATCAGGGGCGAGATGGAGAAGGTTGGAGTGCGTTGAAAAGAAAGAACCCAAGATGGAGAGCTATTGGGTAGAGGTAGAAAGAGACAAGAACGGGGACGGAGAGGGAAAAACACACGGATGAGAAGATAAAAATGAGTAGAGAAGGATGAAGTAGAATAAAAATGGTTGGTTGGTTCATTAGCGATCCAGTCGCGGCAACCCCTAAGGTAATTAGTCCCCTAAGTTTAGTGCATGTTGTATCGCGGAAGATGGCGGCGATCTTCCCCCGCCCGATGGTGAGATCCGGTGCCGACCTACCGTCGGCTACCGGGGACGTCCCCTACCAGTTATCTCCCACCGGTACGGCACTGGACAAGCTCTAAGCTCCCGATCGGTCTCCCGGTATGTGTGGCAGTGTAGTTAGAGATGGCTTTCTTCCCTTTTAAGCTGAAAATGAGACTCTGGCAGAATATAGAATTGCCTTACATTTTTCAAACCAACACTCTTGGTTACTTTTGTATGAGAGAATGATCGGTTTTCCAATATGTGAAAATTATGACCTTTTTATTCACTTTTAATTTAGTTATATTTTCATTTAAAAATAAAATATCAACAACGTAAAAAATTAGCAAAACCACAGCTTTTTTATAAAACTTCAGCTGCAATTCTTCGATAATTTTCCATTGTTTCTCCGAACAATACCAGGCGAATGATGAAGCAATACCCTTAGAAATGGGCCACAGACCGTGTGCGATCTTTCCTTCCATGTTTTATCCATACCCCTCGCTTTCACACACATGCAGTCCTGTAACATATTTCTCGGGAGACCAGTCTGTAGCTTGAAGTACGACACGTAAGGGGCAGTGGCCGGTGGCGGAGATACCTCTATACGAGGTAACTTCAGAAGCAAACTTTTAGGTTGGTGCCTGATCACACGTTCTAGCGGAGGAAGAACACTTCGACATCCCGAGATAAACCAAGCACTACGCATACAGGACCAGTGACCGGAGCAGTTGTCACGCTCGAAGTCATGGAATGTTCAACAATTCATAAAAACATCACAGCATGGAAAAAAGGAAAATATGACCTGGCCATCGACGTCGCTTGTACTGCAATTTTTCGTGTCTGCCCCCGACAGGTATGAGCTTTTGACAATTTCATCCAATTGAGAGCTTGAACGTCACCATATTCACTATGGTGACATTCAAGCTCCCGATTGGACAAATCGGGCAACAGTTATCTGCAAAGGGGCAGAGTTGAAAAAAAGCAGTTATTTCACTCCTACTCACCGGCGGCTCCGGCGTGTCGAGGCGCCTCCTGTGCGCAGCGCGCTGCAGCAAGGCCAGGCGCCTGGTCGCCGGCCAGCCAGCAGCACGGCGAGCGGCCGGCAGAGCGACGCGGCGACGGCCGACGCGGCCTCGGCGGCGGCGCACAGCCCCGGCCGGCGCGGCCGCTCCCGCACCCACCAGCGCCAGCGGCGGCAGCCACAGCGCCGTCACCACGCCGCCCAGCAGCAGGTTCACCACGAACCTGACAACAGCGCGCACGCATCGCGGGTTCACTTCACGGGCGCGTTCACAAGCCGGTCCGGTGTCCGGACGCCATCAAATTGAACTTAAAATTAACTTCTCCCCATAGCACGTCACACACGTAAATAAATAAATAAATAAATAAATAAATAAATAAATAAATAAATAAATAAATAAATAAATAAATAAATAAACAAACACGGAGGAGATGCGGTGGGGGGCAGCGGCGGACTCGAGAATAAATATGCGGCTAGGTGCAAGAAGGGCCATCATCACTAGGTGCAAGAAGGGCCACTATCAATCTTTACATTGGCTAACGATTATTTTGTCATTACGATGGTGTAACAACAATCACCAATTCTGTAACACTATGAAACACGCATTCTGTAAAATATCGGCCCTTCTTGAACCAAACCACAGAAATATTTTATTCTTGGGTCTGTCGCGAATCCCTCTTATTATCTTAACATTATTTCAATGCTGGGAGACTCAGAACAAATTTTACAGTGCTTTGGAAGATGAAGAGGGCTCAAAAACGAGCTGTTTGCCAATGAACGCGTATTGCAAAATTTCACATAACGAATGTACACATGTCATATTTCCTCCTGTGTGATAGACAATTCCGTATGCAGATGTGTACGTGAGGTACAAAAAATCAACTTGACTTACTCAGCTTGTTACCTGCAGAAGAACACTGCATAAGAAATTGCCTAATAATCCGTATTTTGGCAGTAGTATATAAAAATGGATTTAGCCGTCATGAAAGGTGGTCACACGCAGTCACCCAGTGGGATCCAAGAGTATGATGGAGATGTGTAGGTAGACAAAGAAAAAGGTGGCAAGACGAATTTCTTAGTAAAATAGATAATTTATGGGACCGCATAGCTAGAGACAGGGGCAAGTGGAAATAAGAAATTCTAGAAAGAACAAATTTCTTAATTATATATATATATATATATATATATATATATATATATATATATATATATATATATATATGTCAATAGATGTGTAAATAATACATTTTAAGATAAGTGAGTTAAGATAAGTAAACATGTTAATATGTCTAGCGAACTATTGGACTGGTATCTATATAACACAATTGATGAGTAGGAAAAACAATTTAACTCCGCCAGGTTTTAGCTCGCCCCGGTAAGTTCTTTTTGTGAGGTACCTCACCAGAGAGTGGGAGGCTTTTGCCTAATAATAATAATAATAATAATAATAATAATAATAATAATAATAATAATAATAATTATTATTATTATTATTATTATTATTATTATAATATAAAAATGGATGGCACAGCATTCATTCATTAAAAATGTACGTTTACGATATTGTGTGAGTATACGATTGTGTTTGAATTTATACGATGAGTATTTATGTATGCACGTACGTATATACACAAGTTACACGCACGTATGTGTATGATACAACCTGAATATAGAACTTGGGCCAATTTAAAACAAATATTGTTCGATCATGATTTAAAACTGGAAAGAAATGCATCCCTGTGGGTGAGGGAAGAGCTGTGTGTAAAAATAATTTATTATTTTTTCATTTTTATCCAAGTGCTTTTACAAGCGTCATTTCAGCACATGTGCTTTTATGCACTTCATTTTGGCACGCTAGGAAGTCAATTTTGGCCCACGTGCAATTATAGTTTCATTTTTGTTCACGTGCTTCTTTGAGCTTAATTTTTTAGTACGAGTCTTTATGTATATACCGAAGAAATTACTTTTGTCAATTCTTAACTCTTTTCTCGGAGTAAATAAAATTTTTGTTTAAAAAATTAGTAACATTACTATCTTACCAATTCGTTGAATGTCTGGGATTTCTAACAATTTATAATCGATATCCAATCATCCCAAAGTATTGTGATCATCGTAGACAGTTTCCAACGTCGTAGATTGCCGATAGATTTAATATGAAATCCGAATCATTAATAACAATGAAATAAGATAAATCATCTGAAAGAAGAGCAGGTCTTATGGTCATTAACTGCAAATGACAAAGCAGCGACAGCTTCAGAAAAGAGGAAACATAGATTACTAATCAATGTCGACAAAGACTAAGGTTATTTCTTTCATTAACCTCTGCTTCTAAATGTGCCTTCTCCGCCTATCAGAATTGTCATGTTTCAGAACAACGGTTTTATTTTAAATGTATTAATTTATTATTAGGGCACAGACACAATGGTTTGCTCTGTTGTAAGCTACCATTGTCAAAATTTTCACTAGAAATACGAGACTGTTTTCTAATTATATTTTTTTCGTTTAACTAAATATGTCGTTTCTTAGATGGGTCGCATTTATTGAATACAAAGATATGAAAGGTTTTAATCAGTAACAAGGTAAATCAATTTTATCAAACCGATATATTATTATTATTATTATTCACGAATAGAAGGAGACTTTTTGTGCCTAGAGTGTCTTCTCTTCTTATTGGAACAAACAAGTTTTCAAGTTTTCCTGAATCAAGTTTTAATTCAGGACTGATTTCAGATATTACTCATAAGATGAAAGCCAAAGGGGGGGTTAACCCTCTTTAAAACTCTTGAAAATAGGCTTTTATTATTAAAATATGTAATACAGTTCAAAGCATGAAATTATAGAGAAAATAAAATTCGACAAGAAGCTTCCGAATAACCAAAGAAGCATTGTGGGTAAAAATGACCAGATACACAAATCAATTGTTAAGGATTACATTAGAATGAATTGAACCTAATTTTAAATGACGTCATTTCTTAGGGTGAACTCGTGTTCATGATTTTGGTGAAAACTTCAGAAAAATATGCTATATCAGTCTAATGGTATACAGAGAAGATATTGCAGCTATTTTTCTCGATATTCAATGATCACGACATATTTGTCTTTTTAGTTCATTAGAGACAAAATCCATTCTTTTAACTCGATGCGCTGTACCAATCTCAGGCTCTTGAGCCCGAGTTTCATCCCAGTTCAATTTATTAACTTGTGATTGAACGGATTACATTTAAGGACTACCACCTTGATCAACAAAATCTGTATCACCTGTATGTGTAAGACTATTCCAATAGAAGAAGAGAAACTACAATAGTGGTAGTGAATTTCGTAACTGAGAGTATTGCATGTTAGTAAATTGTTGATACATTTTACTGGAACATATGCATGTAATAATCATCTTTGATCTTTTATTCTTAAATAAAGAATTCAAGAGCCAAAAGTCAGGTCATCTTTGATGCAAGCAGCTTGTGACGTTCTTGGCACATAAATTCCTATCACATCCATAGACGTCATTGGGCAGCTCTGACATCATTAGAGAGCAGGCGCTTACCAACAACAGACGTTAAAATTAAGTTCCTTATCCTTGTGGACCTCAGAAAGCAAACCAAATCAAGGCGAAAATACTTACTAGGATCTTCAGTCAATAAATACATCTCTAAAATGTAGTACATATCTTGTAAAATTATCAAAGCACATGAACAAACGATTTTGAAACAAAACAATTAGTGTTGATCATTTCACATTCAACGCAACTATTCATCGAATAACTCGGTAAAAATTCAAAAACGATGACAGAGTTTCGATTTTACCAACAAAAAAAATGAATATATTTGATGGTATTATTTCACCTATTCACATACTGCGCGTATCGTCAGAATTTCCATACTTAGTGCGTCAATGCTTGCGGAGCATGACGTCATGCGTCTGCATGGCTTCAACGAGGAGACCGCACCGTCTCACAATGTAGGAAAATTGCTTCACACTTTAATTTGATTACTCATTTTCATTCAAAATTAAATGCATTCTACCTTCTACTCAGTCTTCAGTCACGTAATCACTCAAAGGAAGTCTAAATCATATCAAATATAATGAAAGAATTAATATTTAGAGTTAATCTGACGAAAAGTAAAATGTATTTAGTATTTCTGAATAATAAATATCCTATAATATGAAATAAAAACAGTACAAAGTAATTTAAGACAATTAATCTATAAAATAAATTTCAACACAATATAAACAGATGAAACAAAAAAAAATAATTCGTACTTAATTTGTTATTTTTGCCCACAGGTAAAGCATTACGTGTTTGTTTTCTGTAATTCTAATAGACAAGAATAAAATTTCAGTAACTTTTAAAGACGTTATAAATTTAATATTTTGAACTAGAAGACTACCGTAGTGCATTAACAGTTATCGTGTCTAAAGTGCCGTTAACAATACGGAGATTACACCATTTAAGATGTACAATACTACGGCCATGAAAGTTATAGAAATTACTGTGCTTGTGCTTAGAATTTTGAACAACACTGACAGTTTTTGGGGGAGGGGGACTTTTGTCAATTTTCTTCCTCAATAAATATATTATTTTTCCCTTGTTTGTTATCGACAAGGAAATAATTAAAACGGTTCATGATGTCTCATAGGACCGTATACTATTCTACAGACGTATGCATTCTATGTCATCTATAGACAGGCCGTATGCATTCTACAGGCGTCATTTAATCATAACTGGTTCGCAGTCAGAGTGGACCATCTATGGTTGAAAGATTCCAGCCTTTATATGTACAAAGCAATCGAAGCATGTGCCAGCGAAAGAAAATAAACAGTCCAACTTGTTGATAGGAGTCTGTATACAGGAACCGGCTGCTCTACAAGTTCGTTCCCAATTGACAAGACGTCACGCTCAACGTTTTCGCGCCACGTGGACTTAAAGGCAGTGAACTACCATTCATTTCTTGAAAAAAAAATCGTACCGTACTCATTCAGCTCAGAAAGAGACGTTCATTATGGCTAGAAAAACATGCATTAGCATAACGCGACATGCTATCTTTAAAAGAAGACATTTTAAGGCTGAAGAAACTTAGCACAAAAGGAGTTCCCAATCATTAGTATAATCTGCATACATCCTTCCATCTCTTAAGGAACAGCGATCGATTTTCCACAGGAATACGTCTGTCGTGAAGATGAAGGTACGAAACGTAGCGAAAAACCCTCGCGTCATTCATTTCTGAACGGAGGAGATCGGCTTTGATTGATCATCTCGATTAGCACTCAGCTAGGATAAGAACCGCGAATTCTAAAAACACCAAATGTTCTAACAACAACAACAATAATAACAATAGTAATAACAACAACAATAATAATAATAATAATAATATTTCATTAAGCAACAAACCGCACATAATTTAAAGAAAACGCTAGGAATTCAGTAAATGCGAACGAATTATCGGTGTTTTAATTTCCCAGAATTAAAGAGCTAGATTTCACACATTGAGGCTCCAGCATGTAAAGTGCTATGTGAGTTATGTATAAATCGTGTGTAAAATATATTAGCATTTTTATTTTTATTTCATATTAAGCAATTATTCATTTTAAAATAATGATTTTTTGTAATTAAAATATATTATATGCATATGCTGTTTTTCCTTTAACGTCTTTGAGAGGTCTCGATTATGTCATCATAGTTGCCATGTTTGAGTACCTCTTGACTCGTTGTGAAGAATAGCAACATTGAATAACCGATCCTGCCCTTCTGAAGTCCTCAAATAAATTGAGTTATAACTCAAGAAAATATGTGTATATATGTATATTATACACTTATGCGTTTTGGGGACCCCCCAAATCACGATAACCTATGCGCGCCTAGTGCATCTAAGCTCCTCGGGTCGCTGGTCTTGACATACAACCATCCCTGCACTAGACAGTAGGTGTTCGTATAGTACGTTAAAAAGGCTGTACTAGTATAGTAGGTTCGAAAGGCACTAATATGTGTATCTCCATTATTTTACATTTCTGTAATAAAATCATTCAGAATATGTTTCAGTGAACCCAAGAAAGCAATAGGGAGATACAACTCATACAAATAAACGCAAGCCTCTTTCTCGAAAAGTTCCTTATATTTAAAAAGAATGATACACAAAATATGATGCAATTTTTCCGTACAATTATCACCAATAAACTGTAAAAAAAATTATCGTCCACGCAGAGGCGTCATTCGTCAGAGAATGTTCCAGTTTCCTCATGCATCAGCCACTGACCTTTTATTTCAAGCGTCAAATCTTAATCCTTCACTCCTAGAATAGCAACTTCTAAGCGGCGCCCCTGACGCATATTAATACATCTGAAGTTTTGTAATAGGTGGGCCGAGAAAACCTACTTGCGTCATTATAATGTCTTTTATAACTCGACACAATAGCGTTGCTACTCTGTAGGGAATTAGTCGCATTTGGTCACATAACTTGAGAGGTTTCTTAATCCATATTTTTTGATAGCAGACATTTTGACATCCGGGGAAGACGACTCCTGGTTACTCAACCAACTCTCGTAGCGTGGAAGAGGACAAACCCCGTTACCCAAGATTTCGGATGTAACGTGTAAGTGCTAGAAGCTTCGTAGTAACTCACAGTGATTGCCAAGAGTAGATGCAGGTATATTCTAGAAGAGAAATGAGTTATGTAAGTTATTACATGAAACACTTCAGCATGTTATACAAAGAATCGTTGAACATGGGAATAATCTTCACCATAAAATCTAGAAGCGTAGTTATTCCTCTTAATGATACGAGTACAATGTTATCTGCTAATCCTCTTAGTTATAAAGAATCGTTACACATACGTAATAATACAGTATTTCAGACACGGTTGAATATTGTATTTTTTACATTTTTAACGCAATGGGGCATAACAAAATAATTAATAATGTTTGGATTCAAGATGATCAATATTTTTCACGAGCTGAAATACATATTTCTTTGTTAGATGTATCATATCCTGTGGTAATGGTCTGCAATGATTAAAATCAATCAATTTTTTTAATCACTGCATTATTCCATTTCATGAATACAGTTGCATCATCACCAAATGTCTTTTTTTATTTTCAAAAATCCTTTAGTACGATACGGAAGGCATCAATGAGTATAATCTTCACCAGAATATCTTGAAATTACACTTTCTTATAATTAAGATGAAATTTCTGCGTATTTTGCCAACTATACTTTTCACATTCTTCTCACAATGCGGACATAAAGATAATTTACAGTCTTAGGCTCAAGGACGATAATATGTTCACGCAAAAATACATTTTTATGGGCACTAAAATTATAAGAATGAAATCTGTATACAAATGAACGTAGTTTACAGAGACTTTAAACAAGAAACTATCTACAGTAGTATTTCATTGCATTCATCAAGTTGTGGCGAGTTGCTAATTGCGTTTTTATATTGTATGAAAAAACCTTGTTAAAAATGTTTTTGTTAATTGAGCATGCTCTGCAAATGCAAACGAGATGTTTCCTCGTATTTGCGCAGTACTGCTCACCATGCTAAAGAGCTCCTATTTTCATTCACTCCATCTCTTCGCCCTTTCATCAAAGGGTCTGTGAACTATAATACAAATAATTTAAAAAATGTTAGTGTGACGAAGACTACGATTACAAATTCCAAAACTAGGAATCAGTGATGTAACATTTTGTATTTATATCGTTCTTTTCAAGGTCGTAGTCCTTTCAAAGGAAACGTATTATTCAAATGCATACCATCTTTGCAGGTCTAGATTGATGAAAAATTTGATCTGCCTTGGTTGAAAATTTTCAATTTTACGAGTGATAAAGAATCCTAAAAATGCAACCTTAGGGGTAAGCATTCAAAACAGTTATTTACGAAATAAGTATCGTAAGACATATCTTTACATTACGAGATTGGAGAATTATCAAATGAGGCCGTTAGACCGAGCAGAAAAGTCCGAGTTTGCCGCTATTCGCCAGCCAGCCGTCGTCGCCCGGAACCCTGCGCGCCGTGCCCTTGCAGCCACTGAACATATCCCTTCAGTCATACACGGCACGTTTGGCCCTTCAATGCCATCTAGACTACGGCCTGCCGTTTCGAAAAATTTCTCTTATACCAATTGCATTGTTTTTATTCCTGTTTCATAATCAGAAAGCACATTAGAAGTTACATTTATATATTTTTTTAACATACAAACACGTTTCACTAACAACTTTCCTTCTTAATGGAAAGTATAGGTAAATGTAAAGGGAAAGGGTGTAGTTTAATATGAGAGAGTTCTACCACGGGTACAGTTAATAAATACTGATAATAATAAAAAGAATGGAAGTATTTTGAGTCCCTAAAGGATATTCCAGTCCTGTTTACAACAAATTCTGTAACATGAGTGCTTTACATTATTCGATTAAATGGAAAACTTCCAGGAATTTTTTCTTAAACACTATATATATATATATA
>BOPP01000066.1:860574-878600 GCA_017312745.1 Gryllus bimaculatus | reverse complement strand
GTCAGACGGAAGAGCGGGCCTGATGGCCCGAGTCTCGCCACGTAAAAAATAAGGCAAATTCAAATTCAAATGAGCTCTTATTTTCACACGCTATACTACCCGCTACAAAGATGTTTATCTGAAGAATAGTATGCAGAATTTTTTGAATCTATAGCGTTAAATAACTCCTAAACGAAGCATTCTACTGCATTAAAAACTAAAATCTTGGAGCCAAAGGCCTTAAAGAAACGTTTTTCACATCGTAATCTACAGAATGAGATATTTTTGAACATACTATTACATTTTTGTGGGGAGGGGGAGAGAAAGAGAGGGAGAACATAAAGAGAGAGAGAGAGAGAAAGAAGGAGGCAGGGAAGGAAGAAGAGAGAGGGGGGAAACGAAGAGAGAGAGAGAGATGAAGGATAGAATAGCGTCTTCCGGGTTCCGCAAGTTACGTATAAAAAACATTTTTATAATACTGTAGTAGGTATATAATAACGAAGTAAAATTTAAAAAAAGAAGAAGGGAAAACTAACCAATCACAAATTGATCTTCTAATGGCTAGGTCACATTATCAACAACTACTGAAGGAGGAAAATATACGAAAGCCCAAACTAGTTTTTAATTTGTAAAAAAATAACTTATCTCTCTGAAGCATCTAACGTGTAGGAGAATGGACTACAAAAGCACCACGGCCTTATGAAGAACAACCGTACTCAACGCAATCATGTGAGGCTTGGATTTCGGTCCTTCACAAGCACTCCTTCCCATGAATTCACGGAAGTTGTGAACTGGTCAGTGTTCGGATGGCTGACTACCCGGAACTCTCGGCCGGGCGCAGTGTGTGTTGAAAGAAGATAAGTTGTAAAGCAATTCACTAACGGAAATTGTAGCCAAGGAAACATTACTCCTGGCTCACTCTCCTGCTTAACGGCATTCATTTGCAACTTGCGGAAATATGAAAAATCGAATAATCGTTCTTTACAAATCCGCCGAATATTGACACGATTCTAAAATATTTTCCTTCGCTTCGATTTTTTATTCATCAAATTCCCAGATTTTATCACACCTTTTTGGCCTTCATAAATATAACCATAATAAATCTTATTTCCTTTCTAATGGTCACATTAGAGAGTCCTTCATTGTCATGTCATCAAGTTGAAATGGTTAAGGAAAGCTTACAAAAATCAAGAACACTGTGATTCTAAATTACATTATTGGCACCGTTTCGTATTCTTTACTAGATATAGTTTTTAAAAGAATGCAAGTACAGATATCTTTGAACAGGTAATACAAAGTGAAGAATTATATTTTCTTTTCCTCCATTATTTCTTGGGAAATTATTAAGAAACTTTAGTCTTTCTACGAAAAGAGAACAAATGATAACAAATAATATATTCTGTGCTTTATGTTACCCTGGGAAGTCAAATATTACGATCGAATTATACTCTAGGCAATGAAAACATTGTAAGTTCGCAATAGCATTGATAGTTACGTTAAAGCATCTGCCGGAAGTGAAGTTTTCTGATTCGTAAACTCATAGTTCACTTTAATGGATTTATCTCCCATATAAACTAATACATAAAAAAGAAAACCCGCTGAGGTGGCTTCGGGCATGAACTGTTTTCATTGTAGTGCATCTAACCGGGAGATCCTGAGGGTCGAGTCCCGACGTTGGCAGTATTTTCGACACTAACTACACAGCTAGGACGAAATCAGCCGGTGTCCAAAGAAGAATTCGAGCTACCGATTTCACTGATCGATTCTTTTCCGTGAGTTCTCCTACGGACAACAGGTAAATGCCGGAGCAGTACCGTAACGAACAAGCCACGGACCGCGCGCGATCTGTCCTTTTTCCTTGTCCTATTCTCACACCTTACTTACTCACATGCACTACACTACTACACATGTCGGGACATCATTCGGGTGCTCAGAGCTTGTGCCGGCTGAGGCGGTTCCCCCACTCGTGGAAGATACCCGGATGGGGAAAGTCGCGCAAGCTGACCTGTACCTATGGCTTTCTTCGGCTGGCTATCGTCATCCAAATGGAGAACAATACTGCCACCTCCCGTGATAATAGCATGCACTTCACTTACGGAACTAATGACCATTGCAGTTGATACGCGTGTAAACACAAAGTGGTCAATCAATCGAATAGAGAATAAGTGTGCTTCCGTGTCACAGATTCAAAATTCTCAGATGAAAAGTGAAACTACAACTGTGGGGTAATATCCATATGAAATTTATATGTATATTCAGCGTCAATTAAAGCTGTGCGTAACAGCTAAATTGAATCGTCCCCACGATACTACTATTAACACAAAAATAACCCCAAATCAAACGAATAAAAATGAATTGGATCAAGCTGAAACGCAGCAAAGAGACATTCTCTTCCGGAGGCTGTTTAGTCCACCACTGAGGCTGCAGTGTCATGAGTCGGAGAGCAGGTTATAGACGCGTGGAAGCCTTGCGTGATCATCCAACGAGTTTATTTTCAGAAGTCTCCGCCACCGCCACCACTGCCGGCATCACCGCCTTCCATGCCATCACTGCCGCCACGCCGCCTTCGCCCGCCTGCTGGTAATTATAAACCGGCAGCGAATGACTAGCAAGCGCGACGGGAAAAAGCAATTCTTTGCACTCACGCGAGTCTACTCGACTCGGCGGATATGACACTTGTCCTGAGAACAGGGTGAGTAACCCTCATTGATGGAAAATTCCAATATTCAAAATCTTCTCTGGAACATACAACAGAAATCCAAACACAAAGCATATTAAATATTCAATTATATCATTTAAAATTATATATAAGTTTACAATCTTTTTGCAAATTGCTGCACGAAAAGCACTTAATCCTTCAAAGAAATACACTTATTTTTATATGTTACGACTACAACAAGTAGGTATTAAATGCCTATTGTATTCTTCCATGGGATATTTTAATACACATGTATGTAATGAAAGTTCTAATATAATGAAGTTTGTTATTTCATTTTATGTAACTCTTGCAGTTTTCAGGTTTCTGTTCCTGATGTTTATTTTTTCATTCAATTTAATGAATTAAATCAACGTTTTTCTATTTAACTAACTTAATGTCATCATGACAATGTCAGAATTTCCGCATATTAAAATCGTACGAACTAAGTGATCTTTAGTTTATAATAAAATTATATATGAACGATTTATTAAGTCAAGTATTCCAAATGTATTATTTAAACTTCAAACAATGCTTTTCTCGAACATTAAACTTTATTTAAATTCAATTTAATATAAAAATACAGTTGTAGAATACAATGCGTACTGATAGTTAAACAATTTCTATGTATTTCACAACATTCTTACTGTTAATATCCTATAAACATCATCAGCAGTCTAAGACCTCGCGTCACTCGAATGGCCACACAAATTTCCGGGACTGTTTTAACAGTATCAAAATTACAAAATTAAATGTAATCAAATGTAAGGGAAAAAGAAATGTTTGAATTAATATTTAGTGTTATTTCTTTCAACTAAATCGAATTATAACTTCATTGACGTATCTAGATAATTCTACATGTCACTGTAACTTTAACACTCAACAAACACTAATATAAATGAAATTCCAGGTAAGTAATTCTGAGATTTAATCTGAGATCACTCTGAAGGCTTAGAGCACAACGCAAAGAAATTGCGTACAGTTTGTGAAATTCTTTCGAGAAAAAACTGGATTACATTTCCTCCGTCTGAATTACTTCATACTATGAGAGTGAAAACATTCAAATAAAACTTTCGCCTCGTGACGAACTGTATTATACTCATCGTCCCTGGAGTCCTTCTGATCCTCTAAAACTTGACAGTCGATCAGAGGAGTCCAGAGTGAGTTATCACAGTTATGACCACAGTTTCAGAGTCTTAAAATAAATTTAATTTGCGATTCAATTAATACAATAACAGACGTTATTAACTTAATAATATACTCCCATGTTTATAAAATGCAAAGAACACATTTTGTTACGTTGGAATCTGGGTTGAAACAACGTACATTTGATCTTCATAGTTCTGCTACATTCGTGAGAGAGATCAATAATATGTGAAAAGAGAATTGTGGAGAAGTTATATGTGAGCTCTTTCATGTAGATTTTTTTAAATATCTGCATTTCATTCCCATGAAGTAATACTATCAGATTAGTTATAGTTAGCGTTCAGAAAAATAACTATATAGAATGCGAAGTCATCTGGGAGAGACAATGTGCTCGAAAGATTTTATAATCTGGATTATTCTTCTTTGTTTTACCATTATAACACAAAAAGATTACTAGTAATCATTTTATTGCTTCTCAATTGTCTTTGTGGCTCTAACACACATAATGCATTTCTATAATGTTCATATTTTTCATTCTGTAACAAGTTATTTCCGTTATCATTCCAATGTGTACGTCGTATAATTCATAATGGAATAATTATAAAAAAAAACATATTTCATTCCAAATCCTGCAATATGTGATATTATAATATTACATTCAATTCGAACTCATGGATTAAACCCTAGGTACAATTTCTACTAAAATTAAAAATAAATCAAATAAAACTATAAGTAGCAAGAATACAGCACGCATTTTGAGTTGCAGAGTATGCAATTCTTACTCAAACAGAAAGAAGATAATGTCGAAATGGAATTCTATAAACTAATTTAATTGTGTTAATTGAACTTACAATTCAATCAAAGTAGTCTAAATCAAACAGATCTAAGTAGCTAAATCAAAACAGATCTAAGTAGTCTAAATCAAACAGATCTAAGTAACCTAAATCAAAAGATGTTCGCGAAAATAGTAATCTGAAAGTCTTTCTCAGCCAGCCGAAGTGAAAATTCAGCAACTTTATATTGCAGCAAAGTCTCACATTACCAGCATTTAGTACGTTATGTAATCCGTGAGAAAGAAACGGCAGAATAAGTTAAAGAATTTCCCACCACTCCGTAACATGAATGCACAGAAATAAAGTTTAAAATGTTCGCAATTAAAATTTACAATTTCGTCGAGGTCGGGTTGAGCATCTTCAACAAAATCTTAATAATAAACTTCTTTAATGGTAACTCTTTGTAATTATATATTATTAATGTATTAACCGAGTTTAGTTCCGGAAAGCAAATAATTACTGAAAATGTAATATAAATTCCGCGCTAACAATATGGCTCTGTAAGTCTATTACCCGAACTCACGTTCAAGAACAAAAGGGGTCTGGTCACAAGAAGTGAATCTATCTATTTAGGCAATTTAATTGTAGGAAACATGGTTTTGCTTATTGCACTCGTAATCTTCCTCGGCTCGAATCCATAAATTTTTGGCTATCCGGAGACGCCGCGTCGTTGACTGAGAGGCCGACTGTCGCAGGCTTCCTGGACGTTATGTCGCAGGCTTCCTCAGGGCAGTGAGAAATTAAAAATTAATCTTAATACAGCAGTTACAGCTTCAGAGCTCGCAAGTTTCTAGAACATTTTAATGAAGGACGTATATTTTTCAAAGAAGAACACGCCTAAGTGACCAAGAAGCAAATTTAGCAATATTTTCTAGCGTTTTTCATGGTACCCACAGGTATGCGAGTAGACAAACTGACAAAATAACTAAGTTCATATTTGCTTAAACAGTACTGTCGAATAAATTCTTAAATATTATAGGGAAATATTTATTTTTAACGGTCCATCAATACATCAATCGTCTTAATTTGGAAGATTAACCCGTGGCGTAAAGCAACTCGGCATCCTAATTATTCGAATGTGTCGCCTAAGAGAAATAAAGAATGATTTTTCACCAGACAACTTTAAACTCTTCTCCTAGAATATGACGATATCCTGTATCTCTCGTCAATGGTACTTGCTGAAGTGAAATGCAAAGTAGCACGTCACTTCCAGAAAGAATAGGCATAGGTGGCTCAGGGCATCATCTGATGTCCCGCAATGCCTCTGACCGGGCAGGTCTTAAGGTTAAGTCCCGACGGTGGCAGGATTTTCGACCCTGGCTAGATAGCTAGACGCACATTCAACTGCCGTCAGGAGGAGAATTCTACATGGATGTTGCTCTTATTTGTATTTTCCGTGATTTCTCTCCTATCAACAACCAGGGACGATGCCGGAGCAGTTCCCAAACAAACGAGCTAACGGACAACACGCTCTTCCTTGTTTCTACCTTTAATCCTACTAGCACATGAACTTCCTTACACTAAATTACACTACCACACATGTCGAGTACCAGTGTCGGGAGATTAAGCTTATCGCGGCTGGGCAATGCCCTACTGGTGGGAGATACCTACAGGAGAAAACTCCGCCAAGATGATGTGTGGGTCCGGGCCAGATCCCATCATCAGCCTGTTACGACCACCGCCACCTGCCACGATAAACATTACTACACTAACGAGAGAAATGACAGACAGAAGCAGTTGACGTGTCGAGATAACGCCAATCAATGAATCAGCCTAACGAACGGCTTCCGCAGACCTCGCCCTTCCGCGCGCCTGTCCGCGTGCGCGCCGGCGTCGGCCGTCTCGGTGCGGTCGTTGCCTGTGCGTGTCGCTGGCAGCGCGTTATTAAACAGTAACCGCGCGCTCCGTTGGAAATACCGCTCCGTGCTGAGCCGCTCACAGTGGGGTCCGGAGAACGCGTCGCCGGTGCACAAGAAAAGTGGAATAGCCTCGGAAATTGCCATTTAACAGAAAAGTCCCTCATCTGAGCGGGAGATATTTATTTCGTGGCTTTACGCACAGGCTGTCTTTGAAGTTTCTTCTCGTGCGACACACTCTTTTCTAGAAAACATTTCTTTAATTAGTTCAAAGATTTTTTTAACTGTGTCAACTTTCTGTGCACTGACACCCTTACTCTTTCATTACATATACCTGCTCTAACATGCACGAGACTACCAACCGTGTGGAATCTTACGAGCCTTTCATCGGTAAAGAGCGCGTTCCCCGCCGCGGATGTGCGATCCGAACCTGCAAAAGGAGACCCTCCATCCGAGGAATAGATCGACGCCAGACTTCACGATGCACCTGGGAAGTAACACTGACGCCTCTGGGGTATAACATGCACTACTCATACGAGTTTAATGTCAATAGCGGTTACCACGGCAGAAACACAAAATCATTCAATTTTATTTCACTGCACATATTGTTTTATCTGATTTACGACATTTTTCTTGACAATTAAACTCGGTAAAAGATAAAGCACGAGTCATTTGAGAATAAATGCAAAATTTGTTGGTATGTTTTAACTTTTCTCGCTTTCTCTTACGAAATGGTAAAATATAACAGCTTTCTCCCTCAAAATATTTATGAATTTGTTAATAAAGTTGAATCTTAAACTTTATAAATGTGATCTAATCATCATTCATAGAATCGTTCCGTGCCCTCTCACATTCTGTAATGGTCATTTGTGACGACGCGGTAGAGATCAGGACTTCAATCATAAGTGATATCTAATATGGTTATAACACATTTTAATATTTCAAAAAAGTTTTTTGTTTCAG
This sequence comes from Gryllus bimaculatus, assembly GCA_017312745.1. NCBI lineage: Eukaryota > Metazoa > Arthropoda > Insecta > Orthoptera > Gryllidae > Gryllus > Gryllus bimaculatus. The sequence continues at coordinate 871,128 of BOPP01000066.1, read as the reverse complement.
GTATTTTTTACATGTGTGATTGCAAAAGTCTACTTTACTGCCATTTTAAGAAGACGTAGGGAGAATATTTTTTCGAAACCATAAAGCTATGAATAGTAAATTTCGATACGCCAGCAATTCACCATCAAAACGTCCTTGTTTATTTTCATTTTGAATACCGAAAAACTTAAATTCATTCCATACGTTTGTGTTTGAATTCTACATATCTTTCAATTCATTGGGAAGGTCATTTTATAGAAATACGAAAGAAAAAAAATTCTTATCTTGTAATTATAGAACGTCCCACGGCGCTCATTAGAATAAGGAAGTAGGGCACACAAAGAGAAAAAACGTGTTAGGCAGGTTGAGCACTAACGGGACGAACGAGATCAAAGACCACAATGAAACAAAACTGAAATATACACTAGTAGCTACGAATGTTATAATTCAATGTTTTTCTGGCATCTTTTAAACTCATATTTGTGCTAAATATAACTTACATGCTTTCTCAAATGACTTCCAAGGTGTTTCCATCCTATTTTAATTTTTGTTTCATTATTTTTGCATATTGCTAATCAAAGAACTTTCTCAACTTTTCATAACATTCAGTAACAAGTGGTGCTACAGAATGGCACAGACTTCCTGTATTCGTTTTGTATTTCTTTGTCTCGCTTGCTATTCGGACTTACCCCCATACTCTTTTCAGCTGCATCTATCACCGTAAAAGTACAATTTTTGTGACATTTTTTTTGGTTTCCTAATAGTAGACCGAAAATATTTATGTAGAAACGATTAAGCAAGATTAAAAATCTCGGCCTAAATTTTGCGAACGTTTTCTAAGAAATTGAGCGTTAAGCGCTACTGTAAATTCACATTTGGAAGACTTCTCTTTTAAGAGAAAATATTTTAGTTTTTTAAACAATCTTATATTAGAAGTCATTTTGCAACACATAACTCACATACGATAGGGTTTTACAAATTTGATGAAAATTTACGGTTTAACAGCGTGAGAGATACTTTCAAAAAAGTCAATGTATAATTTTTGAAAATCAAAATACCCGAAAAAATGAAATTTTTACGGGATTTTAAACGTGGTTGCAATTAGCACTACCCGTTCGATATGTTAAAAGCAGAAATTTTGCTGACTTTTTGAGGAAATAGCCAAAGAAGCCTTTTCTGAAAATGGCGGAATGTTGATGCGAGTTTCCACAGGAAAGCGATTGAGTTTTTCGTGAACGGTTAACATACCCAGCTTTAAAGCAACATGTACCTCATAAATGTAATAAAGTGAAACAAACTGCCGCTAGTAACGTGAAGACAAGCAAAAAAATACATTACAAAATACATACAAGAATAGAGCAATAAGGTGTTATGCATCTTATTGAGTGCATTTAGCACTATCCACTACCTATCCCTACAAAGGTTGACGAAAACATTGTGAAGACGTTTTTGAGAAATCTTGTTTTGGTCACTTTTAACATTGCACATATTGCAGCAGAATTGCCGTTAAAACTGCTAATATTTACAAAAAACTGTACTGACCTTAATGAAAGAACAATTGTAGGCAAAAACATTTGTTTGAAGGAAAAAATCTATCTAAATTTTGTAGTTGTAGGAAGACCGAAAAATCCAAACTTTTTCTGAAATTTTTCGAATAGTCAGGTTATCCGTCGAAAAGCGACGCTTTGTTTCCTTATGGATGCATTTTACTCTGTTCTTACAGAATTTAGAAAACATAATTTGGACGCCTTTCTTTAGAAAATTTTTTGAAAATGTTCCACGGGCTTCATGGCAAGTACTCCAAACTAATGAATGATTTTCAAGTTTGAACGCAATATGTGCGAAAAATACTAAATTTTTCCAAAAAAAACTGGACATGTCCTTAATGAAAAAACTGGTTTATAAGAGAAAAAATTACAGTTTGAAAGAAAAATCTCCCATCTTCAATTTGGTAGTTGTAGGAAGTGCGTCGAAAAAAACTTTCGCAAAACGTCAAACCGTCAAACTCAAACTTATGCATTTTCAAAATTCAGAGTTAACCGGTGAAAATGAAACGTATAGCCACCTTTAATTAAGGTTAACAAGACATTTTTCGACAAAATTTGTAGCCGTTTTTGAGAAAATTTTGAAAATGTTCTGCGTCCTCCATGTGAAGTACCCCCAAATGGTTTAAGAATGTTTACAAAATCTCACAGCTTCGACTCAAGTAAGATGGACAGGGTTTCTCTTCGATTGGACAAATCCTACATATGGTTTAGCCGATAGTGGAGTGTTCACAACGGGCAGCCGGGCGACAAGACGAATTGTTTTCCGTCTATTGGATTTTGATACAAGGGACCACCAAAACGGGTATTTGGGCGACACCCACATTTGAGGATTTTTTCTTAATTTAGCAACTTGATTTATCCACTTTTTCGTTTTCAGGGTCCGGCAATAATTTTTGTTCTGACGAAAATCCGCCGTTTTTTCTCGCAGCATTACATAAGTTTCCCTGTACTCCGTATATACGTATGTATACGTGAAAGCAAAAATTATTCATATTAAATTACTATAAAAGTACATGAACATATTGTTTTTGTATTGTTTGAAGATAAACTTTTGCATACAAGCATCTTGAGACTCTTGTATTATCATTAGCGAGTCATACACTACTCCAGATACAAATCAGATCAGTTTTACAAATGACATTTTACTATCACCGATGCTTTTTAATTAAATCATGAATCTGAATAAAAAAGTGAATCTGATGGTTAATTTTCCATTATAAAACGCTAATTTAGAATGACAGACCATATAAAGAACAAGGGGCAAAGCAGCACGTGGTGCGAATTCCTGTTAGATGCAAAGTACAACAGGTGACACAAGGGAAATCAATTTTAGCGTTGGCGTGTGCAATGGTGAAATATCTGCTGTCACTATGTTCAGGGCGGAGGCGTCAGGTTCGCCAGGCGATGGCCGAGCGAAAGCCGATCTCTAATATTTTAGCGTGCAAATACTCGTAGGCAAACGCTCGCCGCGGTGATGTTTAGGAAGGCACACTGGGTTCCACAACTAGAGTTCGCGGGTAGAAATTTAGATGGGGTTGTGAATTTTCGAGAGGCTGAAAATCATGAGAGTAAATCGTCATGCTTGTTTGATGCAAAGTATTCCTGAACGGTTTCCGGTAAAAATAAATTCTCCATCGATTCCCGCTCCCAACAGATTTCATGAACTCTCAAGCAAGGAATGACGCAAGTATATGATTAAACACCCTTATGGTCCCTTATGTTATTTTAGACAAACGATTAAATATAAGAAATAATTCAAAACAAATTAATTCATTTTCTCTTTTATCACCTACTTCGACGTTTCAGGAACTCATGTATACACGCTTAGTGAGATCATCTTTACCATTGAATGAATATGTGTTTAGGCTTTACTCTGTTTGCATTTTTTACAGAATCATGAATTACAATTTTGCAGAGCTCACACACAGATTGCAGATTCCAATTAACTGTGCATGCTGTGCAGACATTCGAAACATTAAAGGAGTGCAATTGAATCACGTAACGGATAATTTGACTAAGATCGGATACCGGAGGTAAAACTCTTCTTTTTCTTCTTCTGCACTTCAAGGATTAGACAGCTACTTGTTCGTCTTACCACATCAAATCATGAAGGTGAAATTATGAGTCAAAATTAATTGTAACTCTGAGAATTTATATTCGGCTGGATACGAAATGATAACCGATACAAACCATGCTAGAGAAGACCATGGATCAGTTCTTAAGAGCACATGCTTTATATATCCTAATGTTCGAGAATCCATAATCCGCACTTCCCTGGCTCACGTTTATTCATTACATCCAAGAGTGAATCGAGCGTTAGTATCGATGTTATTAGGTAATTATACATCACATTCAATGGCAATTATCATTCCAAAAACTGAAGATAATTTGCAATGCACGAACTGCTAACACGTAAAATACAAACGGTAGATCATGCATGTGAGCAAGTTCTCTTGAATTCTCATATGTGGGAGACGTGGAGAGTTAAATTACATTAACGACCAGTAGCGCTTCTGCAGTCTATAAACTATAGGGAAATCAAATTAAACGCTCGTTTGGCGCTGCAGATGCAAATTCTATTTTAGCCGAAATCACATATTATTAAATATTTCAATAGTTCTCGTGGTATTGAATTATTTGATAATTGTCATCACTGTCATTATTTCATACTTCAATTGTCTGTGTAACAACAGAGGTGATAATTTGTCAGCGCAATAAAAATATATGTTGATAACAGAGATGTTTATTTAAAAATTTAATTTTTATTATCGAAAACAATTTTAAATTATACCATGATCATTTGAGAGAAAATGAAGTAACAAGACGAGGTTTCTAAGAGAAATAATTTCCATTGAAAGTCGTCTCTAAGATTTCCGAACGAACTGTATACTTACTAGAATTAATGTTCTACAGAATAATCACAAATAAAGAAAACATTTTACATGATGTGTAAAATAATTACTTTTGACGTTTTTGTCACACGAAATCTTGTGCCATCCAACCTTCAATGCAAACAATTGGTTTTTATTTTTTTGATTACGGAAGTCACCAAGAACCATTTATGTCATACATTTGCACATTTCATTATATTATCATTTGCATTTACATTTACATTTTCAACGACCCATTCACCCCCGAATCAATCTGCATATAAGTTCAGGACTAAGCAAGTAGTTTTAAGCTGAAGCGCCATCGTTTTTACATCAGCACTTTGCGCCAACGTTCTCTCTCCTATTTATTGTTTGTTTGTAATTGACAGCATGTTTGAAGTAAAAGCCAAAAGTTTTACAATGTTTTTTCTGTCCTATCAGGTAGAAATCTTGGAATTATGACACTCACTATACTAATTTTGCTACTTCATATTCCATATTACTTATTTCACCTCATACAACAAATATCACTTGCGTAGTTTCAGAGATTTTTTTCTAACATCTGCTTTATTTGCAATTTGTTCTACTCGAACATTCGGCAAATCGGCAAATACAATTGTACTAGTTTCAGAGATAATGGGAGAAATATGTTCAAAAACGTCACTGTTCAGAAATTAGCGTTGAAGTTAATTTTGTTATGGTAATAAGTAAACAAACGACGTGCATCGTAAATTGCCATCAATGATATTGTAGTGCAAGTAACAGTAAATAATGAGCTTTTCTCTGGCATTGAGTAAAACAGAGCCTTCTACATGAATTCGTGCAAACGATGTAACGTAAATGAGAGTCTCGAACCAAAATGAAAAATTTAGACGAAAAAAGAAAATAAAAGAAAATGTTAAAAAGGGTATTTCACAAGATGTAAATATAATTCTATTCAGAAAACTCTTAAGTGTTTAGAAAATGTTACAATCACAGAAAGATCAAAAACTCAGATTTTTGCTTCATGACCCCTCTGAAAGCTCTCATGTGATTAATTTAAGAGACATGCCGGCACTGCATGCTTTCTTGTATTTAAGTGATATAACAGACTTAATGTCCGAACAGAGGATTTTCAAAAATATCTATTCAAGGATAAATGATGATACAAATTATTCCTGGAAAAACTCAAACTACCATTTTTAACAATGAACCTATGTAGATAAATAATTAATAATACTATTAAATAATTAATCTTTTCACTTTATTCCTATATTTAATATTGTTTACTTAAAATAAATGTTCGAATGAGCTTAACTTCTTAGATAAATAAAAATATCATAAGGAGAAAATAATTTATTTCTTCGCACAAAACTCTGCACTATTGCTCCTTTTAGATTTAATGTGACCCGTTTTACATTCCATTTGAGGGCAGATGGACAAAGAAGCACGCAAATCCCAGGGCTTCGTGAGAACGTTTCCCAGCGCTCCAGTACAGTAAACGGCCTCAATGAGGTGATGAATAAACTTAATCAGAAATCTGAGCAACAACTACCAATACGCCCCACGACAGGCAACATTGGTATAAAAAGTGAGCAGAATGTAATGTCATAAAAATACAATAGTAAATCATTCAGAAGTTCTTCTGTTAGCGTCGATTTGTTCTATTGTTTCTTCCGTTTGTACGTACGAGTAATTCTTGGAACACACATGAGATTTAAATAAGTTTAAATAATAGGAAAATATGCAACGACGATAACGTTCTTGATTTCGTGTAGATGATGATCACGAATAAAGAAGCGAAGAGGTAGTGAGCATTCGAGTTCAAAAATTGATGGTACATGATTTCAACTTATGCTTTTTCATTTCATACAATTACATTGCGTTTTTTTCGTTCATTTCTATTCCGTTTCATTCTAGTTCGTTCAAATCAGTTCAATTCATTTTATTCCAACCATTCGAATTTCATTTCATTGTATGTCAATTTGTAGATCAATTTGTCATTTTTTTTTCATTTTCCAACCATTCCCAGTTTATGAGTTTAATGTTTTTGATACCAGATATGGGGACATGTTCGTGGAGTGTGTAAAATATTTACTTCGAGAAATATTGAGAGTAAAAGGAACTTATTATTATATTAGAAACTTTTAAGGTATTTAGTTTACCAATTTAACTTTTACCAATGAATATGTGATGGTAAATATATAAGTTACTAATGTGTCATGTGTCTCTGATTGCTAATTCGGTGGTGTAACGGTTAGCTTATCTCACTGTTATACCCAAGTTCGCGGTCACAATCCCGACCAAAGCCGTGGGATTTTAATGTGGAAAAATTCTTCGTAGGCCTTCTTTCGGAGGGGAAGTATAGCCGACTGTCCCATGTTGTATTTTTACTGATCGAAAAAGATCCTGAATCATAAATGAAGCCTCTGAGCAAAAATCAGATTCCCTGTTTCGTCTCTCGAGCGATACATACATTCTGTGCTCGGCAGTGAAAGGTGCTTAGCGAAATATGCAAGGTCAGGCGGAACAGCGTAGGCATACCGCATGGCATGTGCCTCGCCACGGAAAATAAGACATATTTGAATTTAGTGGAAGGCAACCCATCATGCCTTGGTATTTGACAGTCACGTTCTGACGCACAGATATTTTATATATCCGCCAAACAGCAATGCTTGATGGGTTGCATATCAAATGAGGAGCAAAAAAATATCACGTGAGTAATTTCAATATATATATATATATATATATATATATATATATATATATACAACTTCTAATATTTATTATGAAACACCTGTATAAGGCAACGAGAAAAACAACTGAGACTATAGACATACAAATATGCATGGCGTATTAATTTAATTAAAGGTAATACTAACAATGATAACTTCTTTAGTTATATTTTGGTATCAGGCAGCTATTTGTAATGATGAAAGTTGTCCTGAGTCATTCTATTCACGCCGCATTCGCTCTACCTCTTTCACATCCACTTCCAGTCCCTCCCATCTTCTCCCAAACCATTATATCCCAACACATTCCACTACGGGGGCTACATTTCACTAACATTCGGAGAAATCCTTGTCAACACGACTCGTTAGTACTCAAAGGATTCGAATGACGAAACAATCGGAGATTATTCGTTTTCAAATGACGAATCTTTCTCAGAATCTGATGGTTGGAATGTCCCTCTTATATACCACTGCACATCCACTCCCACTCATAACACGCCTCTCCCACGAACACCGGAGAATTTCATTTCATCTCAACGCATCGAATCATTTCATCGGCTAAACCGATTTCGAAGAATTTCCAATGAAACGTAGATTATTTTGGCGGGCATAATTAAGGCTACAGTTTTTCAAATTGCTATTTTCTATTATACGTTGAACAATGTCTATTTTGTTTTTATATGCAAATCTATGAATTTATATACTTTTCTGTAACTTACCATCAAAATAATGGAAAAATTAGTTACATCAAAATGGAGTACCTTAAAACTATCATCATTTTCTCTTCCTACACATTAAAGCGAAATTTTAAAGTTCACTGTTTCAGTTTCTTGCAAAAACCTAAAAACAAAGAGTAAGTCTATCAAATGTAATTGGACTTTTGCCATAAAAATAAGCCCATAAAATACCCTACCAAATGCATTTTAGTTGACTCCAATAGTGCAATTAGGTTTTGAATATTCGAATATCAAAATTGTTACTGAGAATTATTTCAAATGCATACATGCAGAAGTGCCCATAGCAACGATAATTATCACAAACAGTGGGGACGGTTGGGAGGAATAGGGTAGACCTGAGCGGAAGAATCGAGGCAAGATGAGATCGGGCGGAACAGGGCAGGGCAGGGCAGGGCAGGCCATGGTGGGTGCGAGGAGGGTGGGGTAAATAGAATTCATCCACTTTACTGTAGATGAGGATAAATTAAAATCCTGGTCCTTCAGAATGTTTAAATATAAAAAGTTGTATTGTCTCTCATGACTTCAATAAGAAAAAAATCCCATCCTGTTCACTATATCGGGCATTGCGAGAAATCCTTGCACCCGAAGGTTCAGCCTACTGTAGCCCTGTGCCCCGCATGCGGGTACGGTGGCGTTCAGAAATCAGATAATTAGATAATTTATCATCAGTATTCATTTACGCGAATACAAGAAAGTAAAATACATTATGTAAATGTATGGCTAAACCACGCTACCGTGGTGTGGTGCAGTTTCAAGTGCTATGCGCTACTGCATGTCGTGAAAATATCGTGGAATCGCTCAACATGTGTGTTTAACGGTAGTGATATCGAGGGAAATGTAATATCTTATATGCATATTATTGTTTAAAAAATGAAATAAATAACCAACTAGCATGAATTAGATAACGATGATTCATTTCATGAGAAAGTGAAGCACTATTAGTTGTCGTGTGAGTATCTTACAAAGAAGTAGTATTTTTTACACATTTTACAACAAAATTTCTTAGAATTAGTAGCAATTAAAGTGATTCATATTATTTCTTAAGACAAATTTTCGACTTATGTCCCTGTCTTCTCGCTTAAAATTGAACAAACTTTGTCAAATACTTTCCTATGACACTCATAATCAGGCTTTCTGAAAGTAACACCATGGAGGATTGTTGCTTTCTATTCCTAATTTCCTAAATAGGGTAATTGAAACATATCAATAATCTAAATTTCAGTCTTTTAGGCATTAGATTGCTTCCAGTAGATCGAAGAGAACATAATATTTTAGAAGTTTTTCTCATTTGAGTTTAGAGGTTTATCAACTGCTGAGGTCATGGGTAAATGCTAACGATGATGATACTGGTGTGAATAATGATGGGTAAAGGGGTCAGCCATGATGCCAAAAGGCTTATCCCCGAAAATATTTGAAAGAAGTAGGATGGAAAGGATTAGTTATGGTTTCAATGGTGCGAACAAGGCGAGTGTTCGGATCACGAATCGCGTTGAGAAATTTGATCTTACTCAATTCTTCGCCATCAAAGTATCCAACTCCAATATTAATAATAAATCATAACATGAATAAGCAATATTAGATGGCATGTGGAATTTAAAGAAGATTAGGGGCCTACATTTACTCTCCAAAAGCAAATCGTGGTTCAGTTCACAATGGCTCTGAGGATTACCAGAGTAGTAGTGTAATAAATGTACGTGTGTGTGTGTGTGTAAGTCTGGGGTGACGATAGTACAAGGAAGGGGAAGGAAAGATCGCGCACATTTGTTAGGGCACTGTTTCGGCGTTCGTCTTGTGTTGATCGGAGGAACCACGGAAAACTACCGAACAGAGCAGCCTACCACTAGCATTCCCCTCCAGACCACGGCTGAATTATATCTAGCTCTGTAGCTAGTGTTGAAAATCCTGACATCGTCGGGCCTCGAACCCTCGGGCGAGGTCAGAAGCCCTGTAGTGACATCAGTTGAGCCCTACAGTTGCTTCACGGATCCGCAAATCAACTGAAACTCCACTAGCGAAAAAAACGCTAGTATCCGTATCTTACGTATTAATGTAAGTCCACGTGCCTTGGCATTGCTTCTCTTGTAAAATTCCTTTTCCCGAAAATTGGCATTCCCGATCAATCTGCTTTCCATATCGGAGTCAGGAATATTAATTTAATAACACTGTAATACATCATTACCGTGGAGCAGTATGAGCTGTACGAACTGGAGCAATATCCTAACAAACGGGTCACGGAGCGGGCACGTCCTTTTCTTCCCCTTCATTGTTTTATCCTCTTCCCTTACTTACACTTACTGCACTACCACACATGTTGAAAGACCAGTCGCAACCTTAGAGCTTGTCCAGTCGGAAGCGGTGCCCCACTGGTGGGAGATACCTAGCTGGGGGAAACCCGTATAGTTCGGCGCCAATCTTACCATTTCGCGGGGTAAGAACACTTCCAACTCCCGGAATATAAAACACACTTATAGACGTTCATGCGTCCGGAAGCACGAAATAATGCATTCGCGAAATTCTTGCGGTCGCGCCGCCCGGAGGCCCATCCCACTGTGGCGAGCGTGCCCCTGTGCCCCGCATGCGGGCGCGGTGGCGGCGGCGGCGTTTCCTCGAGTGCGGAGAAAGCGGCGCCGGGTGACGGTGCGAGGGGGAGTGGGGGGAGGGGCGCGGTCGGTGGTGGGGGAGGGGCCGCGCAAAGACCTTCCGCCGCGGC
>BOPP01000066.1:835347-860480 GCA_017312745.1 Gryllus bimaculatus | reverse complement strand
CGGCGTGCCGCGACAATTAATTTGCCATTAAGATACGGCTGCTCGGCCACGGGTTAAATCAGGGCGGGAATCAGAACAGAACGACGAGGGATCGCTTCAGCGTTGAAACTGATATGTAGTCGTCGCTGATTTGTGACATTGTAAATTAAAATGAAAAAAAATATTATATTTTAAATTTTTTAAAAGTTTTTTACTAATTTGGGGAATAATTGTTCTTGAAATAGGTAATAAACGAGACGTTCCTTAGCACTTATTGACTTTTCGGTCATTTATTTCACCATAGTGCGGGCAGTAATAGCTATCGGTATGAAACTCACTAATTTGCCATTTGGTCACAGCGTCTCATTTATGATTTAAATCAATCGTAGTAATAGTAATTGTAACGTTTCTGGTTTCCGAAAATTCAATTTAAATGAACAATAATACTAATATTTTAATACCGCTTGATTTATAAGGGGAAGAATTATTATTGACAATAGGTCCTGTTGCAGATGGAGCAAATTCCGTTACTTATTTTACCTTCTTGTCAGCAGTAGTTTAGCTACCTATATTCTGCCTTTTAAAAACAGCTTCTCCATTACTGGGTAAATCAGTGTGGTAATATAAAATAATTACAAAGAATAACTCCATCGTTTGCCCACCTGGACTGCAGAGGTCGCTAAGACTAGGGCCGCAGAGGTCTCGGCTCGAAGGATCGCAGGTTCCTATCCCACCTTGGGCATGGAGTCTGGTTTAATGTGGGCTTGTGTTGTCTTTACGTGTCGTGTTCCCCTACAGTTACTCCAGTGTAAACAATCAAAGTAGTCGCTGCATGACTTAGTAGTTAAAAAGCGCCCATAAATAAATAAACTAATTAAAAAATTCATCATTGCAACGCATATATAAAAATCTCATTAGTTTATACTATTGAAGTTTTTTTTTAACTCGTACAACAAAATAAATATTTTTAATTTAAACATAAAAAACAAACAATTTTGGGATTTGGAGTATTATTGAAAAATCATATTTTTAGGGTCAAACCTTTAAGGATTTTGGAGAATACTTTAGAACCTCCCGAGGTTCACTTAAATCCTTTTTTTTTCTTCACATATTTTCAAGTAAACTCAAAAGCCATTAGCGTGAAAAAGCGCTGGTATCCACACCGTGTTTATGTTACTATCCCTTAAAGTCTCCATAACACAATTATGGTATTCGTTGTGTATCCACGTGCCTTAGCTTGCGTACTGTGCTTCTGTAAAATTGCAAGTTTGGTCTTAAGTGCTTTCCCATGGCAGCTCCACAATTGTTCTTCACAATGGTCGGGAATGAAACAACGCCTCTTTAAATGCTGACATTTCAGGGATTGGTAATTCATATGTAATATTCAGTCTGCATCGGGCCAATTGTTCTGGATGCGGTGAGCGTGTAATTGAACGTATATTGTGAGTGTGGTATTTGTGAGTTACGAAATATTGGCACAGCCTAGTAGAAAGTGCAATAGATCAAACGTCAGCAATTGGGAAATAAATATTGCACTGTTTATTAAGTGTTGGCAATAGCGTTTCTTTTAGCAATGAAATGCAGTTTTCGGATGATTTCTTCGTACTAATCACAACACAAATGTCCAGTGTTCAGCGACAATTAATATGCCATTAAGATAATCTAGGATTTGGGTTAAACAAGAGCAAGACAGAGATACACAGAATGACTCAATCCGTTTCAAAAGCTTGTCTCAGGTATAGCGTTGAAGAGGTAATACCAACGGGTAAATATTACTCACTATGTAAATAGTTGTAATTTATATAATATAGCTAATATAGCTTTTTTTGTGAACTTATAATATAGTAAGCTCTACAATCCGACCCAATCACTTCAAATTGAGAAGCGCAAACTGTAAAAGAAATGTACGTAAGAACTTTGTTGTATTGTTTACAAATAGTTTTCAATCTTCATATATCTATTCACATTTTAAAAGTTAATCATAATTGCATTTGTTTTAAAGAAACGAATTTTGAAGCCTTTATAAACAGCATTCAGAAGATAGAATAAAAAATACATTATATTTCGAATTTTTACGACCAAAAAAGATAACCATTAAATGTATTAAACAATTTATAAAGATAACAAAATAGGACATGTAAACAGATAAAGTATATTGTTCCTCAGTTATCGGGGTTTTAGCCATTTAAAACTGTTCATAAAAAATAAAACTATCTTTTTGGGCATTCCTAACAATGTAAAAGAGTTATCAGTAACACCAGGAAATATGCCAATATTTAGAAAGGTAGCATTAATAAGCAAAGATACGATTCAGAGATGCTTCATTATTCACATTAAATAACTAATTGCTCTAGAATAAATTTTGACGACGGACACTCGCTGTCTTCCTTGTTCTTTTAATAGCTTTAGCATTAGCTTGCTTTTGCTGACCATATTTCTTTACACACAAAAAATGTCACGTTACCTCTTATACGACAGAGACACTGCACATTGATAACATACTAGTAAGAACTACCCATGGAAGTGTTAAATTAATTTTTCCGCCGTCCTCAAACCGTGCGGTTGTAGACTGTATCTACCGGCGTAGATCGGGGTGTGAAAGGTCTCCCCCATGGCGATCGGATTGGGGAGGTGATTGGAAGGGAATGCAACGGAATTGGCCGGAATGAGATAAGACGGGACGGGACGGGACGGGACGGGACAGGACGGCACGGCACGGCACGACACGGCACGACACGGCACGGCACGGCACGACACGGCACGACACGACACGACACGGCACGACACGACACGGCACGGGATTTGTAATGGGACTTCCCAAATTACCACTCCAGAACTATTTACTATTATTTTATATTCACTGCAAGGTTAATTGGAATCTTCAGACATTTATGGCATTGGTCAACATTCCTGAAAATGTGTGAAACTTCGAGAATGATTGCCGAGGCAATACAGCAAAAGTAGTAGTAGTCGAAAGCCTGATTTGCAAAGCAGACATGGAACAATTTTTGTTTTTTTCCAAAAGTGTAAGGTCATTGAGATCGTTGAGATGAAGTGGGTAAAACTGCATTGAATGTACAAGAGACGTTACAGCTGGAAAATAATAATACATTCATTGTATTCCGGTATACATTTTTCCACCATAACCTCCGTTTCTATAATTTACTGGTCGGTAAACTAAGTCACTGACATCGAAAATAATTTAGTGCTTATCTAAATTGTGTATTCCGTTTGATTTTGGATAAAAAACAGTTAACTGCTATGACATCCGTGTGGAATTGATGGAGGGAAACTACGGGAACATGCATCAGACGTTGGTGTCTGAATGGCGTCTAGAACAGTCACCGCAGGTATAAGCGTCGATCCAACATCAGTTTCTAGTTTGTGCCAAAAAGTTATTGGTTTAGTTTTGTCAGTTATTGCCAGACTCGAACCTAGGACTTGATGGCAAAGTTTTAGGCTTGCGGCGAACAAAAATCTCGTGGAATTTATGATGACTCTTGAAACTTCTTGGAAATAATATGTCCATTAATTAAATACCTCTACTCCGGACAAAGCAGCATAAGCTGTTTCTTCTGAGAATTGTATTACATAGTAATATGTGGAGAAACTGATAAAAACCTACTAACTAACGTCATGTTACAGGTTTCGAAGAACTTTCCTCATTTTGGTGGAATAAAAGTCAAGTTACCTGCATATGTGAATATTTTCATTTATTCAATTGTATGTCTTGTTAATTTTATCTAACTTCATTTGTTGTTAAGTTTTTCAGTTAATTTGCTCTGTAGCCTGCCACTGAAGATGAAAACATGCGGACAGATTCATGCTAAAACGTTCATATACCCAGTGATTCAAAAATGCCTTTTGACTATGAGACGTCATCTGCATTAGTACATGACAAGCCGTAGTGATTATTCAGTTTTTTGGCAAACTTTGTAAGTCATTCCCCCACGGACTAAAACTTGACGCGCCATGTGGTGATTAAATTTTCCGATACCTCGATCAGAGACTGTCGGTTGGCGTTAAGTAGGGGAAACGCATCCTGCACAAAACGATGGACCTGACGCAAAAGACCCAAATGATCGCCTTAAGCGGCCTTTGAACTAAACCGAACATATCTACCTTTCATAATTACATTTTTTCGCATTAAGGAGTCAATAATACTGACAGCCAAGACTGGTTTGTCTAAGTGCTCACCACATTATGCCTTACGCATGAACCTTTGTGGCGGCAACAAATTACACATGAATAAAGCGGCCATTGCATAAATTGCAAGGGCAGTATTTCGCTAAGCCATGAACTTTCGAATTGCAAGAAAAAATAGTTCTTAGACAATTTAAATACACGCGGCGATTTCCACATTTCTTTTTATGAAATGACATCATTTTGAAATACATAAGGCCCCTACTGGGATCGTAAGAAATTTCATTTCCTCATTAGACACAGCGAGACGTACTCAGCAGCGTCGTACCAGTCGTGATCCGAACCAGGAAGTTTGTTTTAAATGCGCATGTACCTCCGCAAACCTTTCGTTTCAAGACACGTTCTGTATTGATTTATTGAACAAGGATAGCTTTGGACTTCAAAAATGATCGAGTCATTTCGAAGGCAATTCTGGCAATTATATAATCTGACAACATACTTATAAAATCACAGTATAACCAAGAATGGGACAAACAACATTTCTGGTCCTCTCGGTCTCCCTCCCTCT
This sequence comes from Gryllus bimaculatus, assembly GCA_017312745.1. Taxonomy (NCBI): domain Eukaryota; kingdom Metazoa; phylum Arthropoda; class Insecta; order Orthoptera; family Gryllidae; genus Gryllus; species Gryllus bimaculatus. The sequence goes on along the minus strand of BOPP01000066.1, from coordinate 855,790 downwards.
TCATTAATCTTTATTATTTCATTTGATACATACATAGAAAATAAAACTACATATAAGGAGAATGAAATTGTAACTTGGAATGATGCAATTAATTAGTATCAAAAACTTATTAATATTATTATTTTTTAATGTGATACATTTAAATAGATATAGAAGAATGGTTTGGGAGGCACATTCCTCCCCATTACTGTGTATCAATTCTCCTAATGATCAGCCTAAAAGGTGGGAAAATAAGAAATTGAATGTATTTTCTTAATTAAAATATTTTATTACGAGGCGATTGTTCCCCCTCTCAAATTTCTCAGGGGAACCACGACCACCATAGACCACTCTTCCCTGTGCGCACGCCTATGAATTGCGGTCATGATGTCAACAATCATGATGATGGTGATGGTGGCGGTACTCAGAAGGATAGTCCTATAGCCTCCTACTCGGCGGCTTCGGAACTTTTTCACATTTCTTTGCTATGCATTTTTGACTGTCTGACACACAGAGAACAGCGGAATATTTTTTCATTTGCAATATTATTTCATTTCAAAGTTACATACTAAATAAAAACATGGTTATGTATTACTGAAATTATCTTTGGTAAAAAGTGAAATTAGTATAAAAATAATGGAATCTACTAATTCTTAAAAATATAGAAGATGCCTCTCTTCCATTATGAAATTCCGAATGCAAAGGGAAGGGAGTATTTAAAAATTAATGAAGGGGTTAGACAAGGATGCCCACAATCACCTACATCGTTTACTATATACATTAACACACTTCTCTTGGACTGGAAGAATGATCTGAACAATGAAGGCATTAAAATTGGAAATGAAACGAAAATCAACACTAGTTTGCAGATGATCTAGTATTGGTCTGAACCTGTGAATATCATCTCGACAAGTTAACATTTAAATTAGGAACGCGAGAAACGAAATACGAAAATTACAAAAGAGTGAGAGAGAATATAATTGTAAAGTATCAATTATCAAAAATGAAGCTACGGCTTTCAACATTCCATACGTACTAAAATAGTAATACAACATCACTATCGATCAAGTATCCAACTTTCTTAATGACATTGTTGTGCAGTAAAAAAGCTCCAAGTTTCGGGCTATATCAAAAGAACATTGGGAAAGATAGCAAACCAAATTCAAGCTTTGTAAACAACAGCCATACCTTCTCCTCTGTTTGGATGCAAACATTAGTAACAAAATCAAGGGAAAACAAGAGAATTAACGTAGAATGAATGCAATTCATGAGGTATGTGAAGGTATGTACATTAATGGACCATAATTAGAAATGAGGATGTAAGAGAAGAATTGGGAATAACTAACTTACAAGAAAATATAAATATCTACAGAAAAACACTGTACAGACAATTGACAAAAAAATGAACAATGATAGATTACCCAAGCAGGCCTTGTACAATCTCCCAAAAGCTAAAAGAAGTACGAAGACCAAAGAAGAGATGGACGTCTTTAGACAACTTTGCCGGAAAAGACTTAGATTAGCCTAATCCATGCCGTTAATTATGACTCCCTACCAACTCTAATGACGTTCCACACGTGACGTGTCGTGACGTGACATATCGTGACGTGTTGTGACGTGACATGTCGTGACGTGACACTCACAAAACTCCAGCTGTGGACTCCTAACACAGAACAACCTCGTATTGATCAACGCTCACCCATTATTTTCTTCACGCACTTCCGATATCAGCGCCCATTTATTCTCGTCACAAGCCCCCCATCATGTACATTAGAAAGCGTATTATACTTCCGGATCGCTTTGTGCCAGACGCGGCGAACCGTCCGTCGCCTTCGGCGTCGATCGTGCCGGCGGCGGCGGCGGACCGCGGCGCTGGGAGCGGCAGACAAAGCCCCCTGCAGCCTTGGCGCGCGCGCGCGTGAGCCGGATGGGCGATGCACCTCCAAATGAGGCGAACGCCGGCCGAAGAATGCGGATGAGGGCACGCGGGGACGCGAGATTTCTTTCTTTTTTGCTTCCTTTCCCTCCCCCTCTTTTTCAAAAAACTAAAGCGTGTAGATAAATAGAGCAACTGCGTATGCAGGTATTTAATTAAATAAAAAAATTTTAGTTTCAATTACGTGAATGAAGTGCCTCTGACCGGGAAGTCGTTGGTTCGAATCTTCGCTGTGGCAGGATTTTCGTCACTAGCTTGTCAGCTTGGTCGAATTCAGCCGCTGTTTGGAGGAGTATTCTATGAAGATGCTGGCTGCTCTGATCAGGGGTTTTCTGTGGTTTCTGTGTTCAACACTAGACGAATGCCGGAGCCGTACCTAAACAAACGCGTCAGGAACACGCGAGATTTTCCCTTCCTCTTACTTGTCCTTTTCTCACCCCTTACTTACACACTCACATGTACTATACTCACACACTTGCTGAGAGACAAGTCGGGAGCTTAGAGCTTATCCCGTTTGAGGCGGTTCCCCGCTGGTGTGAGATATCAGGGTGGGGAAAAATCTCTTCAAGCCAACATAGGTCGGCAACGGATCTCGCCGTCCGACGGGGGAAGATCGCCTCCACCTCCCGCGATAAAACATGCTCTTCTTCCACGAGTCTAATGACAGCAGTTGATGCACTCGGAATCACTAACCAATAAAAGCGAAAGAAGATAGGTCGTTTAGTATGAATTGCAAACCAGGACATTTTACAATTACAAGAGAACGATTTCAATACAAACAATATGTGAGTTATTTGATATCTGTAATTTTCTTCGTGTCTTCTTCGCCTTCACTGTGCACTCGAAATGAGCGAGGGTAACAGCAGATTCCAATAGCTCTTTCTGGCTAACGAATATTCTTGCCTTGACTCCTCCAAGAATGTATTCATTGTGACTTGTAGAACTTCCCTACATCTTTGAAAGTTGAAGAGCACGGACGGGAGGCAGAGCGGAGATAGGAAATCAAAATCACGCCGAAAAGTAACAAAATTGCTGGATCACTCGACAACTGAGATTCCCTGATAAATCGCATTTTCTTCACCTTTAATATTTGGAACGCGGCAACGCAAATAAATTTATGCCAAAATATTTGATACCTGAAAAATTCTCACTTCAGATCTTAAAATTCTATTTGATGAATGAATTAAACTATATTTATTAAGACAACTCTTGATGCGCATAAGTTGATGTACACCGCAGTAGAAAAGACAAGCATTGAACGCGACAAATATCGAAGAATATCAACTACTGGAACTTCGAAAACTCGATTTTTTTACATGATACCTCAAATGTACGTGGCAACCATCATATATCTCCGGATTTGCAACCACAATAGGTATAAAATTAGTCTAATGTGTAATAAAACAAGTGTTATTAAAATTATTATTATTCAAATTATTATTATTCAAATTATTATTATTCAAATTATTATTATTAAAATTATTATTAAAAAAGTATTATTAAAACAATTTGTTATCTCAAATTGTTGCGTACCAACTTCTCCTTCCATATTCAGCGAATACGTGAGGACCGACTGGAGATTTCGATAGCCCATTCAGGCTACTGATGACTCCGGTCTTAAAATACTTGTCTATGAATGTATGCACGGTGATTTATTAAAACCTTGCTACGTGTTTCTAAGTTGTAGGTCGCGGTTATCAGAAACATAATGCAAGTTTTGAAACGAATGCTTTGGAAATGACTGATGAATTTATCTGTGAATGTACATACAAGAGATATATTAGTAAACACATTCCTACGAATAAAAATAAGCAAATATAAATGTTTACATCATGATGTCATTATAAACATAACAAATAATTAAATATTAAACTTAAATAATATCAATGAATATAACATGTTGCAGCACGTGAAAGGCAATAAAATGAAATCAGTAATAGTCCTGGAGATAAAACGACGGAGAACAATACATAGAGTTCAGACATTTCCAGAAACACAAGATAACCAAATGTTGTAGGATATGACACGCTACATTATGAGTTACACAATTTTTGCACCATAAGGCTTTCACGCGAACTCGCGTAAATACGTGTCGCAAGAGGCAGACATATGCCGCCCACAACGCCTTAATGTAGTCTGTTAAGAAAGCTTTAGTGTTGGGAAAAGAACCATATATGTCGCCTGCTGAGCAACGAAATATCTTTTCTTTTGCTGTCATTTTATTAATTAAACAAGAGTTGACATGAAATTAAGTAAATAAATCTAAAGAGTCAAAGATAAAACAATAACGGAAACAGACAAGCACACAATTTAATTATAATTTAAATAAATCTGTGCATGCAAAAAGTAAGAATATTTAACTAAGAATTTACATTATTTAATAAACTACCTTTAAAAATTAGCAAAAATTTGATAAAATTGCAGAATTTAAAAGAAAATTATAAAATACATAAAAATAGAAAATTAATTCTCTAAATAATTAAAATAGTATACCTACAGATGCAATCGATGTTTGCAAATATGTACTTAATTGAACGTGAAGAGAAAGGCTAAATAAAAAAAAATATTTGTATCTACTGGTTGTAGGCTGGTCAATAGATGTCATGTATCGTAAAACGATATAAGGCTTACTATTTTGTACTCATTTGTCCCATTATCCCTGAAACTAGAACTCAAGTGTAAATTTTTAATATTTCAAAATGCTGTAAATTACCAAAAACTATTCAAATATGTAAACATGTTTTATTTACTTCCAACATTTCCACCAAGCTACTCCTAACATTTTACAGCACTGGATTAAATAGTTCCTGAGACAATGGGTCAAATGTATAGCGAAATTAACATGGGAGAAATAAGGTGTCACGTTACGTCGTGTGAGCGAGGCTCGTGGTGTTGGACAGAGAGCGTGGACCGCGAGTTGGTTTTCGGCGTCCGCCGAGGGAGAACGGGGGTTTTACAGCACTGGATTAAATAGTTTCTAAGACAATGGATCAAATGTGTAGCGAAATTAACATGGGAGAAATAGAGCTTTATGTTACGTCGTGTGAGCGGGGCTCGTGGTGTTGGACAGAGAGCGTGGACCGCGAGTTGGTTTTCGGCCTCCGCCGAGGGAGGGGGGGGAGGCACTCACCGGTCAGAGAGCGCGACGCGTCGCCGTCGGCGGTAGAAGGCGAGCAGCGCTAGGGCGTTGGCGGCGGCGCCCAGCGCCAGGGAGGCCGCGTGCAGCGCGCCCGCCGCCACAGCCACCCACGCGGCGCCTGCCATGCGCCTGCAGCACACACAACAAACAAATAAGCAAACGAACAAACTAGCAAGCAAGCAATAGTTATTTATGCACCAAGGGCGTTAAAAGCGATCGGCCGCAAAATGCCCAAGAGCATAGATTAAATATAAACACTAAAAGTACGTAATTGGCAGGAAAAATCCCAACGCTTGTTCTCTTCATTACCACCTTTTCCATGTCTACCGTTTCCCATTGCACCAGCACTTAGTGTAAGAACACTACCAGATATATTGCTGCTCGAGTTGTTTAGCCTATTAGTGGGATGGGAAAAGACGTTCCAAATTGCACTGGTGCATTATTTATAAATGTACTAGAAATGGTTGTAATGATTGAGCGGTGACAAAATTGTCGAGGTCTTTTTGTCGCCTGAGTTCATTAGAACCAGTTAATGTTCGTGGTACATACATAATTTCATTTTTAGCTAATTTTATTGATTCAGATTTACTTACTAATTAACTAGATGTTAACTTGACTGGGTTTGCTATTTCATGTTTCCCTCCCATAATTCCCTTTCATTATTTTCTCTCATAATTACCTACACTTCTGCCTGCCAGTTGGGGATGTTCCCAGGTGTGGCCCTGTTTTTATTATCCACGCCTGAGAGTAAGGGAGTCATTATGATATATAGTAAATTATCCTATATTATTTGTAAATTAGATATCTATTGAATTGTGCTATTTTCAATGTTCCTTTCATTGTATCAAAATTAGGACTTTTCATTGTATTATTCTTTATTGCGTAATATTTAGAATATTGTTTAAAGATATTGTAATTATAACTTGCCAGCAATCAACAGCTCACCTATGAGACTAAAAAATCTTATTATATTATTATTAAACATTATTATACGTTATTGATAAAATTAATATATTATGTGTATGAAAGTCTCAGAAATACGTACAATCCAAACACTCTTCTCTAGACACGTACCCAGTGTTCGCGCTGGAAGGAGATCGAAAGTTTAAAAATGGCACCTTCGTGATTGAGGCTGTTGCCCACATATATTGGATTAAGTGCAAAAATAGCTGCTATTTCAGCCGTTGGCTAAACTGGGCTTCGAACTCTCGATCGATGTATCGCGGGTAAGGGGTGTGGGCGCTGCACAGTCGGATGTGCTGTCCCCAGGAACTGTTGACGAAGTACCTGGCAAGAAATGGAACGCAAGCCTTAACGTCATATGCCAATTTATTTTCTTACTATTAAGAAATAAGCAAGATAAAAGCAACTTTTCTTTTTCATTTTCAAACTACGGGGATATGAACGTAAGCTCGGAGTTTCATTTCTGCAGTTATTCGTAAATTTCCAGGGGGTAAATATGTATAACATTGAACTCTACCGTAAACAACATTGTATATAACTTTTTTGTGGTTTGAAGTACATCGAGATATTACATGGATTTTTTTATAAATTAATAATTTATACAAAGTATCTAAATATGTATTTATGAGTTATCGCCTTCGCAATTTATTAAAGTTTAGGTAAATAATAAATTATTATTTCTTGGTTTATTGTGGTGTATTATTTCAATCTTTCTGGTCCGTGTGGGTAGTGTTGTGCATATAAGTGTGTGTGTGTATGTGTGTGTGTGGTGTGTGAAAGTAAGGTGGAAGGTTAAGACAAGGAAGGGGAAGGAAAGATACGCGCGGTCCGTGGCTCGTGTTGTAGCTCCAGCATTCGACTGGTATTGAATCTGGCGATCACAGAAAACTTCTGATGAGAGCATGGGGTCCGGTTAGATTCTCCTCCAGACAGCGCTGGTATTCGACCTAGCTATCTAGCTAGTGTCGGGAAAATCCTGTCACTGTTTGGGCTCGACTAGGCTCCCGGTCAGAGGCACTGTATGTTTATGTTCCTTGATGGCTCAAGTTACCCCTCCCGGTTTTGAGACACTAATTGATTGCTAGTGGTGACTGACCATTTTCCTTGTAGATATATTGTTTTTAAACTTTTAATTAATATGATACTTCTATCATTTAAAACTGGTGAGAAGGTCCGGAAAGTTATCTCTAAGCAGTAAAATTGAAAGTTTCATGGTACGAACTGATTCTCATGAAAAAACGTATTGTTTCTCTCTAATTATTTTTGCAAAGGATATTGGTATCATGTGTGCTGTTATAAGTTTTCAACATGTATATTTTCATTTTTTACAATCGGATAAAATTAGGGAATACTCATTGAATTCTTGATGGACTTTTTTACGCGGAGACTCGAGAGGTAGTAATTTTCGTGGGGTAAAATGCATTAGTGAAACTTCGTATTAGATTTTTTATAATCACACTGTTTTTTTATAAAATGATTGAGAAGACTCCATCTTAAAGTTCCATTTAAATTTTCCTTTCGGGCTCTTGTTACTGACAATCTTTTACTTTCCACTGTGTTCCAAACTCCACATATATTCCCCTTTTTCTGTAATCTAATTGGACTTATTGTCATTTATGTACTACTGAAGTCAGTAAATATGAAGATGCATACTATCACCTCTTCGGATATTGTGTATCCTAAAAAGATTCCACATTCGAAAATTTGAATCTTCCAGTGTTTCAGTTACTCACATTTTTAAAACACAATATTACACACAGAGTTTCCGAATATCTGCTTTGACCTCTCTATTTATTACAAAGGTTGTTTGTGTTTACCAAGGATTTAATATATTTACTAAAGTAATATAAATAACCCGACACAATTTCATGAACTTCCCCCTCCCCCACTTTTCTTTTCGAACGTGAATGACACATTTGTTTTAATGACAATACATTTTTAATTTTTAACTGGATTTCAAAAGTACTTTCAAGAGAAGTTCCCTTCTTGGTATTTATTTATTTTTCAGCAAAAACTGAACGAGTATTGGGGTGGGATGGAGAAAAGGTTCATTTCGGGCCCAGAAGCAAAACAGGGGACAATATCTGTAGTTATTCAACGGTTCTGTAGAGGCTGAATACAAAACTCAATGGAGATTAGCATCACAATTCTGACTTCAAATATCCAAACTCTAAATTTATTCTATACAATATTTTTACACTATGAGCACGGCAATCTATTAGGATTCGAACACTGGTTGGATTTGACAAAATTGAAGATTCGTCGCCTCTGAAGCAAATTTGAATGACTTCCTCTTTCCACAACCCCACACCCAAGTGTGTTTGCCCAACGTTTTGCGAGTGAACTATTCAATTATCACCTCGTTGAAGTTCCTGCGAGGAGGTTAAGGACTCAGCCTCCGCGCCTTAGCCTCACTTCCTGAGACCCTGGGGCGGCACCAACACGCGCCGTGGCCAAGTCTATCACGAAGTTTAATGAACGGCGTCCTACCTCATTAAACACCGGGGTTCCGCGGAAAATGCATGACGAAAAATCCATCATAAGATAATGAACGTTCGCGTTTTGGCTTTTCCTTAGACAGCGCTGCAAAGGGGATTGAAGGTTATAGGTCGCTCTGAAGAAGACCACCTACAGTTTGCAAGGCAATATGCGATGATCGTTAATTGCTTTTAACAGTCTCACGTAATAAACGTACAGATAAAATAAAAATCTGAAACAAAAAAAAACTTATTTTTTTATTACTGAGGGATATAAAGTGAAGAGACTATACTTTGCATCGGGTACGACTATTTAACAGAGGAAATTTTCGCTTAGTAAATTTTAATAATACAACTTATTATAAGAACTATTAATCAAGATTAAACATTTATATGTTTGTACGTGTCTATGTCAAAGAGCCTTAGGTCATTTCAAATCTTAGTCTTAGATTTTATATATAATCGCCTAATGGTAAATTTTGAACTCTAGTGTGTCTCTCCATTGTCGTAACCACACCGAGGCTGTAATACTATGTGGTTCTTTGAGGAATAAACTCACAAAAGATAAACAACCACCCACAACGACCAACACCTGAAACGTAACAACGCCACAGATGTCTTCATCTAAAATGTCCCGGACTAAGAACTCGTTCATTCCCGGAATAAAAATTCACGGGTGACAGCATCCGACATCACCATGATATAGAATATCAAGCCTTTGGATCGGCACTTTCAGATATTTACCTAGACATTACACGAAGGTGACTGTTTTCCAACCTTTAAGTAAGAGGAATAACCCGTTCCACAGCTGGAACGCGAAATGAACTCAGTTTCAGATCTCGGGAGCCTCTGAGCACGTATGTATCATAAAACTGAAAAAAAGGTCGATAAATTGCATCGTATGACTACTTTCTCGATGTCTGTCTGATAAAAATGGCGATAAGCGCAGAATAAGAAGCAAGAGCAATTTTCTCGATGCTTTTTTCCGCGTGCCAACACAGCTGGGTACTCTCTACGTCTTGGAATCGGGAGCTGAGGCAGCATTCTTTCTCGAACATAACATTTGAAACAAAACACGGCCAAGGTACAAAATAGTGGTGGTCTGTGGTATATCTCGACCAATTTCTTTTACAGTTTATATTTTAATGAAAGTTATATTCTTCTATATCCCAAATGCTGTAGGGAATTCTAATGCGTTACATGAAATTTCTGCTAACCACGCGAAACCTTCATGCGGAAACAACATACACCATCTACGTTATCACTGACATGGATTAAGTTGCAGATTGATATGCATATAACATATTCTATAGTTCTATAGTTCTACAATAGTCTATAGTTCTACAATTTGGTGCGTAGAACACCGTAATGGATCAATTTAATGAGTAGCAAATTATACAGGAAATTAAGCATTCCCATACAAACATGTATTTTGAAATGTGTCTCTAAATTATAGTTCTGTGTCACATTTAGAGTATATTCAAATACCCTCTTAGGTCACTTTTACAATTCCTTCTCCACCATTGCACACAAGTCCAAAGAGTCCAACCTTATTGCCAAAAATTTCAAAAAACAATACATTAATTGTGTTATGCACACATTACACGATATTCGATTATATGTTAACACAATTTACCTAATTTTGCACATTGTGACAATTAAATACAACATTTTATTTACTTCGAATTTAATTATTTTTTCTTGAGAATAGTAGTTTATTGTAAAAATTCTGACTTCGTATTCTTCTCATTGTGCTCAGAGAAACGCATTATAGAGTAGCTTTTCCTTTCGGCTTACGAGAATTGGATTTACAAGTAATTTGATAATTCCTACGTAACTCGAAAGTCGATGTCACCACGTAGTCTGTTACTGCTTGTTGGCTGCACAAGTAGGATATATACAATGTTATACCTTCCCATTTCCTCCACCCAAAACCAATATCCAAGGAAAACCTTGAAAGCACTGTCGTCAATTCACAAATCCACTGACAACTACAAGTATTCCAATCTGAATTCATCTCACAACGCACTCAAAAATTATATTCCAAACCAATGTTCCAAAACTTCAATATTCAATCACGATCAATAAGAATTTTATCCTTCAGGCATCAGGTCCATATCCCCCTAAGATCTCTTTCACCCACCATATTTCATAAAATCAAGTGTCTCGTTTTCCTACAAACACTCTCCCTCCACTTCTAAACAATATATGCATACTTCTCATAGTTACGTTATATAAATACGAGATTTTAAAATTAGTGAAGGGTTATACTGAGATCCGAATTTGCGTAAGGATGGCCAAATAAAATCGCTTTATAGAACATTGTATCCTTCAAAACCCATCAAAGACGAAGTGGAAAAATATAATTAAAAAAATCAATTAAGATCATTGTTATGCACAAATCAATAGCGTAAATTTCGCAAAATCTTTACCAATCTGAGCGCAATTAAGAATGATTAATGCATTTAATTGTAATTTTATTTATTAGTGAATAATTGGTTAATGTAATAGAATTGCGGATCTCGCGGTAGTAAACACTGAAGTCCAAAATCGTAATTTTACAGAAGCAAGTAACTGTTTAGAAACCCTAGTTTGAAAAATATATTAGTCAATGAAAACATCATTATATGCCATTGAAAACAAATTAATGTTCCAGAAAATTACCAAATGTTTGAGAAAAAAATAAATTATACACAAATATTGTGGTAAAAATCCTCATCTAGGGCGATTCAATGTCACATAACCTAATTGCACGTATTCGTAATAGGAATCACTTATTAAAAATAAATACATCAATTATCAAAAAAGAATCACCCAAAACGGAAGTGTCGTAACAAGGCACAGTCGGATACGATACGTGCTTCTCTTTGCCAACACGTGTGGACTTACAACTGTTTTTTTTTTCGGAAACCCTCGAAGCTAATTGCGACAATGTCCGGTCTTAAACAATTTACCATGCCACAGGCGTCAGCTTGTAGTTGCAGGTTCATCAAAAAAACAAAAAAAATATGTTATTTTTTGGACTTAAGTGCTTTCCCGAGGGAGCTCCTCAATTGATATTGGAATTTTTTCAATTATAAAAAATTGTTTTGATTGAAATAACAATATAAAAATCGTAATTTTTAGAGCAATATTCTGTACAATTAATGACATACTACGATTTCCAACGCGTGTCACGATTCATGACTGAACTGCTGGTTCTGAAGCGCCTGCTTCCACTCTGTGTACAGAGCGCGTGGGAGAGGAAAGGCGGTCCACGAAACTGCCAAAGTACACATCACGAGACATTTTCGTTGGCACGGTCGATTTCACGTTCTGGCAGTAACTGAGCATCAATTTAGATACAAAGCGCGTGGCTTCAAACGTCCGTTGCGGTTTCTGTGAGCTCTTTGTGTTTCTTGTAATCCCTTGCGGTCTCGTCTACCTTTGAGTACGCTTCATTTGACGTTCCACCATTGCTTCATTACCGGATTAACTGGGTGATCGTAGAGAGTTATTCGGCTCGAAAGCAAATACATACGTGCAAAAATACACATACACACGTATGTATTGTTACATCTTAAAATAATAAGCGCGTAGACTTTATAGTAGTGTAGGTATAAAGGCCCATGCTGTGTTGCTATTAGTGGAGACTGGATATCAGCCAAAATGAATGTACCTTTTTGTTGAATCTGTTATAAAAATAACATAATTTCAGTTCAAATCCAAGTGGTACGGTTGTGAAGAGCGCACATAATTTTGTCTATTTTCTCAAGTAATAACGTTTATATTAGTGATTAGTGAAATTAGAATTCATCGACGGTTGGATCAGTTTCCGTATCCATGAACACTTGAGTTGTCTCCAATAATAAATTTTGCATTTTTACAGTTTAAATATACACATTATTTCATGAAATATTTAATTTGAGGTACTTGAGGCAGGCAATTAACAAAGGAATAACTACACTTCTAATTTCAACAAAATTTTCGAAAGAATATAACGAAAACTGATAAAACAAGAAATGTGAAACAGTTCTGTATACATTTCTTAAAAGCAGTATGTTCAGTAATGACTTAGTACGATATGTATGAAATGAGTTAAGCCCACTGCATTCTCGGCAGGCCTGTGTTACCGCATAAATTCAGAACTTTTCAAATAATAACATTTTTGAATGCCTATTTTAGAACCTATTTTTAAATATTTTTGAGCCTCTTTACCTAACTATTTTGGTTTTTTCAATGCCTAACTATGTCTCTAGTTGTGAGTAGAGACCACACCTTAAGCCAAAATGCCTATTCTTTATTGTAGAAGATATACAAAATGATTTCATATATGTTCATGTTTATATATTAATGATATTAAATATTAATGCGAAGGTAACTTTACCCATTTTGTTTATTTCCTTCAGTAGTCGATATAAATACCTAATTAACTGATTTGCTATATTCACTTCCTAACCTGCCTGCGCTTGAAACAAAGTTGTTGGCAGAGACAGCCACCTTCAGTATCTTTCGTGACAGAGAAGAGATAGGAAACAGCCCTGGTTTTGACAGACATGAAAGTGTTACTGCTACGATTGAATTGTCTTGCCTTCCAACCTAGAAGTATACATTATAGAACAGCGCAAAATTATTTGAGATAAAACAACACGATGTATTTTTCTTGAATGTTTGAAAATGTATGTGGGAAATAACCACTCGAAATAATCAATCGTTTCAATCAATCACTATATCCATCGATTTCATAAAACTACACACGTAAACACATATAAATAATACTACGAATATTACTATGAAATAAATAAATTTATTAAAATAATGAAGATACAACATTTATCCAATAATACACTCTGAAATTATTCCTAAATGACAAATAGAAAGATTTTCATAAATGTTCTGGTGCGCCTATTAAACTGATTACTGGGAAGACATGATCAAAATTACCGATTGCGCATGTTTTCTTGGATCCGAAATTCCTATCTCCTTAAACTTAGTTTATTATGAATACAATATATTAGGAAAGGTCGTTGCCTATTTTATTAACAATACGTTTTTAAACTTGCTTGTAAAAACAAAGCATCAACATCGGCAAACAAAGTATTGATTTCATCGTCTGACAAAATAACTAGACGCTGACTGACTAGGGTGGCTCAGGGTCAACTGATGTCACTGCAGTGCCTTTGACCCCCGAGAGGTCCTGGCTCCGAGTCCCGACGATGGCAGTAATTTGGCTACATACCTAGGCCGAGTTCAGCCACTGGCTTGAGGAAAATTCCAGCGGTTGGCTGTTCTGATTGGTAGTTTTCAACAGTTACTCCAATTAATTCAATATTAATTGCAGTATTATTACTAATAGTCTGCAAATGGCGCTCGCGATATTTCCTTCTTCCTTGTGATATACCTATCCTTTACACACACTTAGATGCACTACACTTCTACTCATGTCGAGAGACCACTCGAGAACTTCGAGCTTGTCCCGGTTGATGCAGTTCCCCGCTGGTACGAGACGCCCTACAAGTCGACCTGTAGGTCGGCGCCGGAGCTCACCATCCAGTGGGAGAAGAATACCGCCATTTCCCGCGATAAAAACATGTAATACACATATGGGGTACTTATGGCTACAGTAGTTTACGCCTACGGAAACAGCAAAGAATAAATCATCAACCAATGAACTAAATTCTGCACGCCTCTCACATCCAGCGAAATGAGAATACAAACGCACGTGGATTGTACACGTGTCGAGTCAGCGTGCATGTCACGTCTCTCACATTCCTTTGCTTCCAGGAAGTAAGAACCACTTGGATATTTCCCTGTCATGAGTGATAGTAACTTCGTCTCGAGTCACCTTGACTTGGCAAGAAATATTCATTGACAAAAAGCCCACAAATCATGTTCGCAAGCTATGGTTGGCGGTTCACTTACATAATCTAGAATTCATTGCTTTCTTTAGTTCATTCCATGTGTTTAATTTTCCATCTTTTTGTATTTGGAATGCTTTGTTTATTGCTTTTTGACGTTTATACGGTATTTTGGCATCAAACAATTTTACATGAGTAAGCACATTACGTATGAATCTGTCACATTTTGCAGTAGATGAGGATCTTTTGCGGCACGATAGGTGAACTGATTCAACTGTTTCGCCAAAACGCATTTTACACTGAAAATACTGAACTCTAAGTATCAATACTTCGAATATAGATTGGTATTAATATATTGTTTCAAATGCATGTAGTTTTTCAGTTGTAATATTATTAATAGTTAATCAATAATGTTACTGTAAAACGGATTTAAATATAAATATATTGAGTAACCAGCACTTATTAATTTGAAAATATAATAATATACACTTAGTAAAATAATAGTATCTTTCTTCGCTTGCTAACTACACAATTAAACACAGTAATAAAGTGTTTGAAATTGAGGGCTCCACGCGGCCAGTCTCTATCAGAATATGTCTGCGTAAGCGAAACGCGCATGCGGGTTGTTGACAAAACGAAGCTTAACCGTTTTTGCTGCTATTGAATTCCGGGCGATATTTCGGGAGACGCAGCGAGAAAAAACAAGAGTCTAGTGTACACTCTTGACTGAGTCGAGTCTTGAAATCTATGCCTAAAGTAGGTATCAATTTACAGATACATTTATGTTTCTAATTATATGCAAATCTTAACTACAGTTAGGGATATTTAGTCCAAAATAGACAAGAGCTGAGTGAACCCACTCTCTTGGACATCACTGAAAGAATACCACTGTACTATTATATGGTTCTAGGTTGCATTAGGGTTTCCTAGGTCCCAAAATTATCAAAATTGAAATAGTCGTCCATAAGGAGTAATACGTAAAACATTGTAACTGTTATTTTCATTTAAATGTATCCATCTTACAATATTAATGTTTGTCTAACGTACACTGATTCGGAACAATTACAAACAACAACCTCAAGCACCACAACGTCCTCACATGTGTATAAGGCACCCATTTGTGTCGTAAGGGGGCGTACATGACTGGAGAACCGGCTAAGCTTAGCTCATAGCCAGCATCACCGCTGACTGCGGCGACACTGACCGACAGGTTCTAGGCTTCGTGTCTAGGC
The DNA here is from genome assembly GCA_017312745.1 of Gryllus bimaculatus. Lineage (NCBI taxonomy): Eukaryota > Metazoa > Arthropoda > Insecta > Orthoptera > Gryllidae > Gryllus > Gryllus bimaculatus. The sequence goes on along the minus strand of BOPP01000066.1, from coordinate 840,227 downwards.
GGTGGCAGAATTTTCCGTAGCAGTTATAAACCAAGGTCGAATGCAGTTGCTGCCAGGAGAATTCTAGTCGACAGCTACTCTGATCGATAGTTCTCCTTTGGTTACTCCGAACAATATCAGGCGAGTGCTCCAAGAAACGGGTCACGGTCCGTGCGCTCTTTCCTTCCTCATCCTTGTCCTACCCTCACCCCTTTTACTCAAACAATTACTTGCACAAGTCTACCTCACATGTCGGGATCTTAGAGCTTGTTCCGGCTGACGCGGTATTCCGCTGAGGGAGAGGGAATTCCCCCCTAAGCCGACGTGTAGGGCGCTGGGTTTTCCCACTGTTCAGTGAAGTGAGGGACTCCGCCACCCCCAGCATAAAACTTTCAATATTGACTATTGACTAAGCAACTATTGACCATAGTGTGAGTGCACGGAAACATCATCCAAGCAACACACCGCCTGGAAGCGATGGTGCCCGGCCGCCGCGCCGCGCCGGAAATACCTACAGGGCTATTCCGGGCAGCTCCAAATGGAAGGGGACGCAGCCCTGCGCCGGACCCGAAGCAAAGCGCCCGATCTGCGAGTCCCTACGAATTACGAAAAAGCCGTAGCTTGAAAAAGAAATATGAGAGTTGAGAATAGATGAATTCCTTACAGTGTTAAAAATGAATTTCTCCAATGAAATGGTTGCCAGTCCAACCAATCTTGTACCAAAATACTTTAAGAATCTTCGTTTGCTAGTTTTCCAATTTCAGGGCCAATTTGCGGCCCACGCGATGGAGATAAGAGAATGAATGCAATGCTTTAAGTTCGAAAGGGATTTTTCTACAAATTACCATAAAAGTGTAAGAACGCACATTCTAGGAAAACAGTAGGTGCATTTGCAATCCCGAACACTTCGCATACTTACGTTCGCATAACTCGTAGGCCATGAGTTCTAGGCTTTTAGAATAATGTTTACGTGGACCATGAATGATTTCTTTTGTTATACTCTAGAAAATGAAATCCTTTTGAACGTCCTATGATGTAGTCGCACAGCAGCTGCCGTAACGCAGGTTGAAACTTGAATTCCAGTACGAAACAATTTTTACTTTTAAAACAATTTTTATTTACAAATTATGGTATGATCGTGCAGATATAACTAATATTTATAATAATAATATTTTCTTATTTCACGACCCTCTGCAGAAGAATTATTTTGTGGTTCATGGGGTTTGGTCAAAATCAAGAGAGTTTATCTCAGAACAATCTAAGAACAGTTTTTCTTAGAACAATCGACAACTCAGAGCGGCGCTGTTTCCCATTGACCTCCCTGAGTCCAGAGAGACGCCAAGTTGGAGTATCTTCTGGACCCGTACTTTCTACACAGAATGGTCATGATGCGGGAAGGCTATGGACTGAGGCTTATAATATGGTGAAATGAAAGACGGGGGAAACGGGAGAGCTACGCAAAACCACTCGCAAACCACAGAAAATTGCGCGTACGTCGACCGTCAATTGAACCCCCGGCTCCACCGGTAGAAGGGGAGCAATCTGACTGCCGCTACACGGCGGGCTGCCCCTAATCAACGCCTAGTTGTTAATCAATCGAAATCCAAATCAACCACGGCTGGGAAGGAGCGCAGTGCTCCATCCGACGCGGGGCCTCATTCAGGGCCACCGAAACCTCTCGAAGCTGCAGACAGAGAGCCGTCTGTGAACACTTCGACCGCAGGTCCCGGGTTTGCCTGGCGCAGCCTCGCACGACCTCCCCTCCACCCCACCCCACCCCGCCCGTGGATTCTATTCTGAGGACGAGGAAAAGGTACGAGATTCACGTTGAGGTAACTCTGCACACAGGAAACGAAATTCGCTTTATAACTGTGCGCAGAAAACGTACCAAGCCAAGTGGCTCGGGGCGTAGCGCGCTATCTTCGTATTCGGGAGGCCCCGGTTCAATCCCCGCGCCGACCATCCTCACCGGGGTTTTCGTGGTTTCCCCTCGGATATCCAGGCGAATCCAGGGATGGCTCTACTGAAAGGTCATTATCGCGAAACACGCGCCGCTAGCCGAATTCGTTAACTACGTAAAGTTACGAAGGTTAAGCGAATTTGAGACATTGCGGGTCCTTGGTTGGGTGACTGTCTAGGAACCCCGGGAACTAACGGCGCCGAGGCCTTTTGAGTTCTACACGACATATAGTGGCTAAATAAACACAGCAAACGTGCTTCTTCGAAGACTTGCAAGACTTATTCAATGTTAGGGGCAACAAATAATAATTTAATAATTTCGTTATTCATTTAAACATTTTATGCGATCTGTTGATCTTTTTAACATTCTCAATTAACATCATATACACGCAGTAATTATTATTTAATTTCAAAATGATAGTTTATTATATTATTTAATTTTATAATGACAATAAAAAGTATTAAATTTCATAATTCGAAAATGTTAACTCCAGTGACGAGACAATTTCTACTTGCAATGTTTTGTCCTAGAATTAGTTTGTTCCTCTTAAATCTTCGAATTCCAGCCAAAACACAATGACCCATCATTGTTTGTGCACCAAAAACGTGACACCTCAAAAAATCATTTTTATTAAAGTGAAGACCTGCGTTCATAAAATAGTTTATTTTTTTCTTAAAATTTAAAAATCATTCTGACAGCTCACAAGGCAGATGGTGCATAATGTAAGACAAGGTCATTGGTCGCGACATAAATGGCTCCGTTCCGAATAAAACCGAATCCCTTTTGTTGTGCACCAAGGTATGAAATAACCTCCGATATGCAATTCTCGTACCACGACTTTTTACATCTTCTTTAGCCCGGGTGGTGTGACGATAGAGTAATTAAAAGTATTGGATAACTTCAATGAAACAAGTAAAATGACAAAACACAATAATTTTCAGATTTCATTCAATATATTTTTAATAATTTTCAGGATGTAGTGAGCATTTTCAATACATTGAGAAGAAGGGGATAATGTTTTCCCGAGATTATTGAGCGAAATTTTGTTCTACCCTCCTCAGAAAATTAACAATATCATGAGTTTCTGTACTAATTTCTTTTTATTTAAGGCGTACGTAAAGTTAATGATCGTTCCTCAAAAGAAACATTTTGTTTAACCTAGGTATCAATTCAATATATAATACATATTCTCGTCGAACCTATCAACTTTTGTCCCAGTTAACTCTGCTCTCTATTATCCGTTGCACATCAAAAGAAATTACTTGTAAATATTCTTTGAACGAATACTATCAGTACAACTAACAGTTTCAACGATTCTATTATCGCATAGCTCTGCTCATGCAAAAAGGAAAGTTCTTGTAACATCTACTGTTCCTTTTGTTCCAATCGATTAGAATGCAAGCTTTGCATGGAGATTGGGGTATTACAAATTCATGAATAGTAGTAAGGTTATACTGCTATTGCCTGACTCAAAGGTCAAGCATATCCTTTAGTAAAGTGCATTGAAGTACATGAGCATTTAGCATGCGCAGGTATCTATCAAGAAGTAATTACCTTAATATTCCATTCAAGAGGTAATAATATTATAATTTCTCGCTTATCGTCCATTGAAACTTCAAAGCAACTGCTTTGGCGATGACGAATAGGAACGTTTCAGAACACTTGTATTCACGCTTTCTTATCAACATCTAATACAAACGGCTAGCTGACGTAAATTACCAGTCAGTAGTAAAGATAGGATTGCTGGCCGTGCACCCATTAAAAATAAGGAAAAATCCTTTAAAAAATACTTGTTACAAGGAAAATATTTCTTATCCACTCAATCGATCACGCATTCATGTTACAAATAACAATGGTTTAATGGTATTTTCCTGGTGATGTAATTGTGTAGATACTAAAAGTTTATTTCCATGCGTTCTACCCAAACCAATTCCTAGAAACTCACAACTAACAGGTGAAATTTTTTATTCATCTGGATGGCAATTTTTATAATCTATTATTTAGGTATGCGGTGTCTACCAAGAATTAAACTACGTTTACTGAATATAAATAAACTACCACCAATTCAGTATGCGCTCTCGCGTTTGTGTACTATAAAACCAACACCAAGATGGAAGTCTTGCACCTAATTAAACGCTATTATTGATCAATTTCAAGTGGATTTTCTAATGAAATATGCATATTACGTAAATCACTATAGCAGATATAATAATAAAATAAAAATGTTACTGTTCATTATATGCAATCATCACTATATTTCATTCCTGCATCTCTTTCATTATTGCGTTGTAAATTGACATATTAAACGATTTTGAAAAGTTGTGAAGTAAGTAACTTGTGAACTGTATGAGAAGAAATGGGAAAATACAGCATGGGACTGATATCCAGAAGAGCAGTTATTTAGTTTATTACAACACTTCAATATTTTTTTTAAAAACTTAATTACACGAAGTTCAGACAATAGAAAGAAAGAAATTCCCACATTCCCACAGGCATTCTTTGCATTTCTTTTACATCCACGTTATACAATAATTCTTAGAAATATTTCCGGATGTCATCCTTTGTACTGGAGACCTTGGAGACGCAGATCTTTATTTTGATTCATGGGATTTGCATCCGGTGAATTAAAAAACAAATTAATGCTATGTCGTTTCTTGCAAAATAGAATTGTATCCACTATATTTTGACTGTTTTAAAACACAAAAGCTCATGGAATGACACCTCTTGAATGAATTAAGTTGTTTTGGAATTCAAAGGACACATACATAATTACTAGAGTAGATATTAGATAATCCAAAAATTACGATTAACAATAATCAAATATTTAATAATATATTTAAATATTAACAAACACATAAAATATTCAGTTTCTTAGTTATATACAAAATGCCTTAAAATATTTCTTTAGTAAAAACGGGATCTCAGAACTCAAGTAAACTGA
>BOPP01000066.1:807940-827640 GCA_017312745.1 Gryllus bimaculatus | reverse complement strand
ATGCCGCACTCCACCATGCTCCCCGCCACGGAGGCGGGCCAGCTCCCCGCACTCCCACCCGTCCCACACTCGGTTCTGCACCAGCCCCGGGACCCGCACTCGCACCAACACCACATAACATTAACTGGGTTTCTTAACAATTAGAGACTAGCGATGTATCAAAAAGAAAAACGAAAGTTTAATCTTATTATACAAATCAGAGAGATTATGGATGATAGCTTACTTTGTATTGTATGATATTATAGTTAAAGAGACATTATTAATTCATTTGGCATAATTAAAATACAGTTATTTCAAAAGTTGAAAAAAGCGCAGTAGCGTGAACAACGCATTTCGAGATGAATCTCGGATACATGGATGGACGAGCTACTATTAAACAACAATGTTAACAATAAATTGTCAACAGGTTAAGTTCACTGCTATTTATACAATTGTCAAACTCAATTGTATGGTTTAAGGTACAATATGTACACTTTATTTGTTCATAAATGAAATATATCGGAAAGTCTTTGAATAAATCTAACAAAATGCACACACTTTTTTCTATCTACGTATCATAATACATCTCGGCCAGATACATATTGGTCGTAATGATACTTCGTATCATAGAGGTTCGCTAAAATTTAGTTATAAAAATTTTCTTGCGTCAATAAAATCTCTCTGAGTTACGCGGGAGAACGTGACATCTGCGGCGACCTAACAGTTGCTTGCGAATGGAATTCCCCCTCCAGGTATCTACCCTACAGCCCACGCTATGCAGACGAGACTCCGATTGGTCTCACGAAAGTGTGGATATGCATAGTGAATGTTGCGTGCAAGTGTGGTATGTGAGTGTAAATGTGTAAGAGGGAGAAGAGGCATGGATAGGAATGATGCGGCTTTTTAGGCCGGTTGTAGGAGAACTGGAACGCAGTTTGCCTGTTATTGGTCACGACAAATCAATGGGAAAACTATCAGAATCCACCACCTCATCCTGGACACGCTTAGAAATTCTCCTAAACAGTGAAATGATACGACCACTTATAGTAACGTGTCATAATATCCAAGTCGGGATTACAAATCCCTAGTACCTAAGCAATCAATGATACTGGCAGAAGTAACTTTGTTACCGTCTGATATTGCAGCGAGTTAGAAATGGTTTAAATCTCGCCGTTAAAGCTGATTGGTCTTCTTGGCCAATTGGAGTATTGAATGATAAAATTCGAACCAACAATTAAATACTCGCAAAACTCAAGCATATCATTTATTATTAATGATATAGACATTTTCAAGCGCATAATTATCAATCGTAGCAGAAATCTGAAGCTTCTCATTATGAGTTATAAAAGAGAAAAGGCTAAGACTCCATTGAAGCAAAATCTGAGAGTTACGCATTTTTGTTAGCTCAAAGAATTACTTTTGTTTTGTGACGGCATTTTTGCGACAGACCTGAGCTTCATCACTTTTCTACAATATCAAATGAACACAACTAAAATTGGAAAGAATATGGGGAGCAGGAGACGGGTTAGCAGTGGAGAGTCTAAATCTTATTTTACTGTCATCATACATACAAATCATCATATCATAATCACCATTTCATATTGCGTGCAGAAAATCTATACACTTTTTAGATGCTAGTGCTCCACGCTACATTAAGACCAAACTCAGAAATGAAAGAGTTTAAAACGATGCAGCGATTTGTTGTCTGTATAGTGGTGAAATAACTTCAGGACGTGTCGACAACCATCTCATATAACCACAAATTTCACTACTCTTTTTGTATTATCTGTTGGTATTTTATTTAGTTTATTTTCAGTTTCAATTCAACTATAGCAACATCTTTTCGGGTAGCTTTTATATAAATTTGGCAAGCCCTCTCATACTGGGACCTAGTTATTCAACTCCTTTGGTTTCTAACTGTGTGTTTGATATAATACTTTCTGTTTCTAATCATACATTCTCCATATTACATTGATCGAGTGAACTTCGGGATTATCACGTTAATATAAGTTATTTCGCAGGGATTATTGAGTATTGAGAACGTAGTCATAAGCCGAATATCAACGTCCAACTCTATTCATGAGATATAGTTAATTTTGAACAAAATATATTATATTCCAATTTGAATTATAAATTCAAAATGTATATTGTTCACTAATGTAAGAGATTTAACCTCTTTCGTAATAGACTAGTTAAACAGATTGTAATTTAAATCCTCACATATCTGAAAATTATAAGAGTCGCTTAATATTTCTTTTAGCGAGCAATACGTTATAACTTCTTTTACATGACAATTCTCTAATATAAATTGTTCATTGTGGCTCAAGGGATAGCAAATAACGTTTACGGTTAACTGATTCAGGAGAAATTATGTCATATTTTTCGTTAATCCAATTTTCTGTTCCCTTACAAGGCGGGGCGTACAATAACAGTGAGATCCCAATTTAGTGTCTCGTTTATATCACCGTAGATGTCAACATTAAACAAGTGACATCTTTTCAGCGAAGCCCTTCCGAGCGCTCTTGTGACGTGGCAGCTCGGCGCCGTTCGCTGATACTATTCAGCGTGCGTCCACACGTTCAGCAGCGTACAGTTGAGAACGTTTCATAGTAGAGAGAGACGGAGCCAACTCCGCGCGCTTGAGTATCGAAAAGGTCTCTTTTTGTGATGCGCGACAGAGACAGCGAAAAGTTGCAAATTTGGGTATACGTGTAATTATCACGCGAATTTGCTGTTAGACATTGTCAGAATTTAAGTTTCTTTTAAAAGTTTTATTTCATTCGATTCATATGGGGGAAATCTACCAACGTATAAGTTTGGTCAAAGCGGCCAAGAAGGAAAAGTTGGGCTGAATTTTACGTACAAATATTGAATATTTTTAAAATAGTAATTGAGACATTAGAAGGCGAGATTTAAATTTGAAGGGTATCTCAAACATTACTACTGCTTCTTTAATTATACTGAAGATTAATTTAGAAAACTTAAGGTTGATAAGGGAAATTAAGTTTATAACTTCGTCGACAAGCTATATGTATCTTAAGTCGCTTCAAAAGTCTCACTTCTTTATACCCCTTTTTTCGCACGATTATCAAACGAAAATAATCACAGTGTTTCGTAAATCATTGCTAGATACAGCAATTTTGCCTTATAAAACAATTTGGAATAAATATATATTCCTACAGATAAATATGAGTAAAAAATGTTGGGTACCATAGAAAACGAATTTAACAGCGGTTTACAATAAAACATTTTTAAATAATGACGGTATGAGGGACAAACAAATCGGAAACAATCAAAACGCCACAACGACAGGGACCTCGGCGAAAACATATAAATACATTGAATAATGAACAGTTTTGCAAGCAATATATTTCATAGTAAATTCACTGAAATTCGAAATGCATAATACATTTACGCAATAAATCTAAACGGGACTGCTCTGCTGAATGTGTTGTTGAAATCAGAAGATGGCGCGCAGAAGAGGCAGAGTGGCAGTCCTTCCCAATCGCCCAACAGCTATCGACCGCTGGAAAGATCACGTCTCGTGCGGACAAGTCACACTGTGAGACGCAATACAGCAGGCTCAAGGTCTGGTTTGACAAAATGTAGAATTTAAGTTAAATGTACAGATATTAAGAGTAACGCAGCAGGGAAAAAGGTGAAATTAAAGAAGAACTATATTCCTTCCGATTTCAGAAGTTAGGGTTAAATACTATTTTTAAAACAAAATTAATAAATTTGTGGTTCGTAGAAAATTAATATCTAAACTATTAATTAAATAAATAAAATCGGGTTTATGCTACAACAATCCATATTTCTATAAATTCGCCACCGGGTTACGATAATATAATGCAATGCAATTCTTCCTGTCTATTTAACGTAGCCTATCAGCTATCACTTGAGAGTCTATCCTAGCTGAATCAAGTACTAGTAATGTTCGTATTCATATATTCCATCGTACGTAACGATACATTACGCTGATCAATGTTTTTAGCAAGTTAAAATTAGTACTTTTAAAACTAAATTAAATAACTTCCTAAGAACGTTCCCGAAAGATGTTTGATGTTTATGCAAATAATTTCTTCCATAGACAAGTATTCAACTCGCAAAAATTTACAATAACTAAAAACTCCAAAGAATGAAATAAGAAATAATTAAAGAGAGAAAGAGCGAATCTTCTGTGAAGTACCACTGGCCGAAATTTTGTTAATATGACAAAGACTGGATAACACTTACCTGGATGGAGCTTCGTTCGAGGAACATGGTGACCCGGCGGGCAAATCGGCAGGGCACTCCTTTCTTTCCCACCATCTCTACATTTGAAGGTTGTGAACAGTTGATTGCATCGGATGACTGGTGGATTCGACACAGCAGTGCACGTTATTAAGTACCGTAGTATTGTGTTCACATATCGAGAGGAATGGCGGTGATCCGCAACCTGCTGGACGGTGAGATGGCGACTAAACGTAGGTTTAGCAGGGTTTTCCCCAACCAGGCATTCCAGCCAGCAGGCACGCACCAAGGCCAATATGTTGGTAAGATGGTTTGCATGAAGTAATAAAGTGTGTGTGTAAGAGGGTGGACCAGGACAAAGAAGAGGAAGTAAAGAATCGACGCGGGTCCGTGGACCATTTATAGAGTATGCTTTGCATTCACTGGTATAGATCGGGGGGAAGAAACCAGGAAAACTAACCAGGATGAGCAGCCGGCCGCAGGATTTCCTATTCACAAGATAGGGGCGGGATGATTCTATACCTAGATATGCAGCTAGTGCTAAAAAATTTACCAACGCGGAGTTAGAACCTAGACCTCTCGATCAGAAGGCACTGCAGTGACAGATAGCTTCGCAGGTGCTGCCTGGCCGTGCCGCACTAAATAAACGGGGACTTTTATGCGATATAAGTCCAAGTGTTTTGCGGTGTGTGCCGCGAGTAACAAGCGGAAAGAAATTGTATGGAACATTCTGCAACAATAAACAAAAGGAAATGAGAAGTGTTGAATGAGAAATAGTAAACCCTCTTACCGTATATTATCAGATAATACAGTTGCGACTCTATTTTACTAGTTGTGACTACGATACGTGAAAAACTTCTACTCGGCCGACGGGCTTCGACTCGATGCAAGCGAATGCCATCCCCTGGGAATGCTGCGAACGGGAAGAGATTTTTAACCAACTAGCCCTGCAAAAAGGCAATGTTTGCATTAGCCATTGGTTGAATAGCTGTTTTTGTGGTATGACACATTACGTATAATGTTCAAACCGTTATGTGTATCGTATCCTCGGAGGCCCTTCTTCCAAATGGTGACAAAAAAGAGAGTAAACTTACTAACCATAAAGGCACACACTCGTTCCGCACCAGCCGCGCCGCGCACTCGCACCACATCCGCCCATCACTCGTCCCGCATCTGCTCCTTCTCGCGACCGCCCCGCTCTCGCCCCAGCCCCGCCCCGCACGGCAACCATAGCAATAACTGTTTCTATATAATTAGAGACTATACTGATTATCAAAAAGAAAACGAAAGTTTATTTTAACAAATAAGAGATATATATTAAATTAGTTTACATTTGTATTGTATTCTTTTGTTAAAAAATATATTCATTTGCAATAATAAAATACAGTTATTCAAAAGTTGAAAAAAAGCGCAGTGGCGGAACACACACTTTTGAGATGATCTCGAATAAGCATTACAGGATGGACGAGGTATATTAAATATATGTAACAAATATATTGTTACGACATGTTAAGTTCGCCTATTTGTACATTGTAAACTCAATGTATAGGTTTTAAGGTAAAATATTACACTTTATTTTTTCTATGAAACATGCCCCGTAAAGTTTTTGAATAAATCAACAAAATGCACTCTTTTTCTATCTACGTTAAATCATGCATACATCTATGATCGTACATATTGGTCGTATCAATACTTCGTATCGATAGATGTTCTCTAAAAGTCTATTAAAAAAAATTCTTGAGTAAATAAAATCTAAGTTCCGGTGAAACGTGACATCTGGCGGCGACCTACACGTCTGCTTGCGAGGAATTCCCCCTCCCAGGTATTCTTAACCCTCAGCCCACCTAGTCGACAGCGAGACTCCTCATTGGTCTCACGAAATGTGCGATTGCATAGTGAATGTTGCGTGCAAGTGTGGTATGTGGTGTAAATGTGTAAAGAGGAGAATGAGGCATGATAAGGAAAGATGCGCTTTTTGGCCCCGGTTGTAAGAAGAACTGCTAACCATTTGCCTGTTATAATGGATCAGACAAATCAAATGGGAAAATATCAAATCAATGCATCATTGGACCGCTTAGAATTCTCCTCCAAACAGTGAATGAATACGACCAACTATTAGTACGTGTCAATATATCTCCACAGTCGGGATTCAAAATCCTAGTACAGCCAATCAATGATACTGCAGAAGTAACTTTGTTACCGCTCTGATATTGCAGCCGGTTGAAATGGTTGAAATCTCGCCGTAAAGCAATGATTGGTCTATCTTGCAATTGTGATATTGAATATAAAAATTTCGAACCAACATTAAATCTCTCAGAAACTAAGCATCATATTTATTATTAATGATATAGACATTTTAGCGCATAATTTATATCGTAATGCAATCTGAGCTTTTTATGAGTTATAAAAGAGCCAACAAGGCTAAAGACTCCATCTGAGCAAATCTGAATACGCTTCATTGCTCAAAGAATTACTTTAGTTTGTGACGGAGCATTTTGCGACAGACCTGCACTTCATCACTTTCTACAAATCAAATGAACTATAACTAAAAATTGAAAAATATGGAGAGAACAGGGTTAGCAGGGGAGAGTCCTAATCTTTTTTACTGTATCATCATCATCATAACATCATCATCATAATTCACCATTTCATATTGCGCAGAAAAATCTATACATCATTTATTAGATCTAGTCTCCAACGCTACATTAAGACCAACTACTAGAAATGAAAGAGTTATAAAACGAGACATTTGGTTGTCGTGTATAGTGGTGAAATAGATGCAGGAACGTGTCGATACAACCATCTTCATAATAACTCACAAATTTCACTACTCTCTTTTTGTTTTCTGTAGGTATTTTAGTTTTTTTTTCAGTTTCAATTCAACCTATAGCACATTTTTCGTACATTTTATATCAAATTTGCCAGCCCTCCATACTGACCCTAGTTTATTCAACTCCTTTGTTCTACATTGTAAGTTTGATTAATACTTCTGTTTCTAATCATACATTCATCCAATTACATTTCGATCGAACTTTCGATCTACTCACGTTGTAAGTTTTCTCCAGGGATTATTGAGTATTGAGACGTAAGTCATAAGCCGAATATCACGTCCAATCTATTCATGAATACTTATTTAATTTTGAACAAAATATTTATATTCCCATTTGAATATTAAATTCAACTGTATATTGTTCAACTAATGTAAGAGATTTAAATCCCTCTTCTCGGTAATAGACTAGTTAAACGATTCGTTTATTAAATTCACAGTCTGACAATTAAAGAGTCGCTTAATATTTCTTTTACAGAGACAATACAGTTAATAAATCTTTTACATGACATTCACTCTAATATAAAATTGTTCCATGTTGCCAGGGATAGCACAATTAACCGTTTACGTAACTGATTCGGAGAAAATTATGCATATTTTTCGTTAATCAATTTTCTGTATCCCTTACAAAGCGGCGGTACAATAACAGTGTTCCCAATTTAGTGTCTCGTTTCTATCACCCGTGATGTCAACAAATTAAACACAGTGCACATCTTTTCGCGAAGCCCCTTTCGAGCGCTCTTGTTGACGTGCCAGCTCTGGCGCTGTTCGCGTACTATTCGCGTGCGCTCACACGTTCGCGCGTACGTGACGAGCGTTTCATAGAGAGAGAGACGGAGCCAACTCCGCGCGCTTGAGTCATCGCAAAAGGTCTCTTTTGTGATCGCGATCAGAGACGCGCACCAGTTGCAAATTGGGTTACGTGTAATTATCACGCGCAATTTGCTGTTAGACAATGTCAGAATTAAGTTCTTTTAAGTTTTATTTTCATTCGTTTCTATGGGATAATCTGACAAACTACGCAACGTACAAGTTTGGCCAAAAGCGGACTGCGGAGAACGAAAAGTTGTGGCATTGAATTTTACGTACAAAAGTGATATTTTTAAATAGTAATTGAGACATCGAAGGCAACATTTAATTTGAAGGTGTCTCACAACATTACCCACTGCTTCTTTCATTAACTGAAGATTATTTAGAAACTTAAGGGTTGATTAGGGAAAATTAAGGTTTTAACTCGTCGAAAGACTAATTATCTTAAGTCCTCAAAAGTCTCACTTCTTTTCCCTTTTTTCCCATTATCAAACGTAAAAATATCACAAGTGTTTCGTAAATCTTGCTAGATACACGCATTTTGCTTATAAACCAAAATTTGGAATAAATATTCCTACCAGATAAAATATGAGTAAAAAATGTCTGGTACCCCCATTACGAACACGAATAACAGGACGTGTTACAATAAAACATTTGAAATATGACGTATGACGCAAACAATCGAAAAATCAACGCAACAAGACAGTGACTCGGCGAAAACAATCTAAATTTACATTGAATAAACTGAACAGTTTGAAGCAATATTTCCTAGATCAAATTCACATGCAAATTCGAATGCATAATACATTTAACCAGTAAATCTCAAACGGGACAGCTCCTGATGTTGCTTTGTTGAAACAGAAGACTGCGCGCAGAAGAGGCAGAGATGGCAGTCTTCCCAATCGCCCACACGCTATCGACCGCTGGGAAGATCACGCTCTCGTGGCGGACACACACAGTGAACAGCAAATACAGCATGGCTCAAGGTCCTGGTTGACAAATGTAGAATTTTAAGTTTAAATGTACAATTAAGAGTACAGAGCAAGGGTGAAATAAAGAGAACTGTATTTCCTTTCCCGATTTCAGAGTTAGTTAATATATTTTTAAACCAAAAATATAAAATTTGTGTTCGAAGAAAATTAAATTCAAACTATTAATTAAATAAATAAAATCGTTATGCTACAACAATCCATACTTTCTTATAATATTCGCCACGGTTACGTAATATAATGCAATGGCATTTTCTGTCTTTTACGTACGCTTCAGCTATCACTTGAAAGAGTCCTTCCTAAGCGAATCAAAGTATAAGTATGTTCGTATTCATATATTCACGTACGTAAACCATACAATTACGCTGATCAAATTGTTTAAGCAAAGTTAAAAATTAGTACCTCTTTAAAACTAAATTAAAATAACTTCCTAGAACGTTCCCGAAAGATGTTTGATGTTTATGCAATATTTCTTCCTGAAACAAGTATTAACGCAAAATTCTTAAACAATAATTAAAACTCCAAATGAAAAATAAAAATAATAAAGAGAGAAAGAGCGATCCTTCTGCTGAAGTACCACTGGCCCCGAAATTTGTTAATATGACAAAGACTGGATAACACCTACCTGATGAGCTTCGTTCGAGACATAGTGACCCGGGGCATCGCCAGGGCCACTCCTTTCTCTCACCATCTCTCATTTGAAGGTTGTGCACAGTTGATTGATCGATTGACTGGTGATTCCGGACACGCCAAGTGCTACGTTCATTAAGTACCGTATATGTGTTCCTCTCGAGAGGTGGCGGTGATCGTCACCTGCTGGACGGTGAGATGCGGCCCCGACCTACCGTCGGTTAGCAGGGTTTTCCCCAACCAGGCATCTCCACCAGCAGGGCACCGCCCCAGGCATATGTGGTAGTGTATTGCATGAAAGTATAAGTGTGTGTGTAAGGGGTGAGGACAGGACAAAGAAGAGGAAGTAAAGATCGCACGCGGTCCGTGACCCATTTATTAGAGTACTGCTTTGGCATTCACCTGGTATAGATCGAAGAAACCACGGAAAACTACCGATCAGAGCAGCCGGCCGCAAGATTTCACTTTCCAGATAGCGGATGATTCCTACCTAGATATGCAGCTAGTGCTAAAAATCTTACCACCGTCGGAGTTAGAACCTAGGACCTCTCGTTCAGAGGCACTGCTGTGACAGATGACTTTCCGGTGCTGCCTGCCGTGCCGCACTAAAATCACAACGGGGCTTTCTTAGCGATATGAGAAGTGTTTACGGTGTGTGCCCGAGAACAAGCGGAAAGAAATTGTAATGAACATTCTGCCAACAATAAACAAAAGGAAAATGAGAAAGTGTTGATGAGAAATAGTAACCCTCTACCGTATATTATCAGATAATACAGTGCGACTATTTTACTAGTTTGACTCGATCGTGAAAAATTCTACTCGGCCGACGGGCCTTCACTCGTCAGCGAATGCACTCCCCTGGGAACGCTGCGAACGGGAGGATTTTAACCATAAGCCCTGCAAAAAGCATGTTTGCAGCCTTGTTGAATAGGCTGTTTGTGTATGACACTTACGTATAATGTCTCAAACCGTTATGTGTATCGTATCCTCGAGCCCTTCTTCCAAATGTTGACAAAATAAGAGAGTAATTACTAATTAAAGCACTCTGCAACTGCACACACTGCTTCAGTTTTCTTAAGGGTTTACATGCCGTTCATAGAGAAAGAATTATCACCCCTGGTTTGTGGCCTGCACACTCTCATGATCTGACTCCGTGTGATTTCTTTCTTTGGGGATTCCTGAAAGATCGCACACATACGACAAATCCCCACACGGAAGAATAATTAAGGTACAAGGCATTACATGAACAAATGTTTGCAGTACCACAAGACAGTCCTTTACCGAGTGAACCAGAACTCATTTAAATGGAAAGAATGAATAGAGCCGCGGTGAGCAGATCCAGTGTCTACCATAACGTGAATACAATTTAAACATGCCGGTAGCGAAAAGTCATTCTCTCTTCGGCAATTCTACCGACCGCCCTGTCTCGATTTCCCCGGCATCCGTGGCTCTGTTCGCCGAGACCTAAGCCCCGCGCGACCGGCACATGTATAGAATGAACGCACTGTGTTAGAAATATGAAAACAAGACAGAAGAATGTTTTGCCTAATAGAACATTCTGCGTCAATGCATCACGCTGGACTGTCCGTGACGGCACCTCTTCAACAAACCATGCCTTACCGTACTGCGCCTGGCAGCGGTTGCAATGCGCGTGGCCGCGTCTGCCCTGTGTTGCCTAAGGGAACAGCTTAGGGCAGGTCTGGGCTAGAGGTGGCACCGAAGTCCTACCCTGCCTCCCCCCGCCCGCCCTGCGGCGAACGCGAAGGCGGGGGCCGATGTTCCCCCGATGGGCGTGACGTAATTGCCGGATCGGTCTCCGTGAGGCACACGAGAGTAGGCGGCCGCCTCGCGTCGCCTCGCGTCGCGTCGTCTCGGCCAAGAACCGGCCCACCGGCCTCGGAGCCACATCTGCGGATGGTCCCTGCATTTCAATGGCAGGGAGTCCCGCGAACCGGATGTAGGTCCCCGACGCTTGCGCAGAACGAAGGGGTTTCCCTTGACTTTTGAACAAAAAACAAAACAAAGAAAAAGAAAAAGAAGAAAAGCTAAACCCATGCGAAAATTTTGTGGTTCGTAAATCCTTGTTTTCAGTGAGACAATATTCAACTAGATCCCAATTTTCTACGGCCAGGCGAGCTGAACTGTGCCTTACATCACGCAGAGTATGTACTGTACGTGGGTAAATATTCAAGTGTTTCAAGGCGTTTATAAGCAAACAGAGACATTGAACTAGTGCGATCGGTTTCAAATAGCCCATTTATTCTGCAGAATTCAACACTTTTAAAGGGTGACCAACTGAGTTGCGAAGTGGGATATACTAACTAGCGACACGCCACGAATGTAACAGAAGAAAATCCAGAAACTAAAGAATTTACTTGTAGCTGTCCCACGGTCAGCAATGCGCAACTGTTTCTGAATCAGACTAAATTTGAACATGTGGTGGTTAGTATTATTCAGGACCGGTTTTTATACTTGGAGGCCAACAAAACATTGTAAATCTCAACTACAATGTTGAAACAACGGATTATGCACTGTGAAAAATAGTTCTTAATTGTAAGTCTGGGTTCACTGTTTCAACAACGTAATTATTCCTTATAGATACAGTTTTGCGTTCTATTTTAATCGTTTCCTTCATTAATGTTAGCATTCCTTTGAATATATTCACAATACTGATTACGCATATTATGTGCAACATTCTTCAATTTCTTTGCCTTCAAAGCGCCAAATTAAATGCTACATCCCTTAATATTTGCATTTTAGAGGATGAAAATACGCTTTGTGAGAGTGTAAAAAGAAAGTGGGATCTCAACGTGTTATTCTTGTTCATTAAGGAGACATAGTTCTCCCTGGAGATGCTAAAATAAAGAAGCCTCTGAAGAACAAAAGGGAGAACCTCTGCAGTCTCCAGGTTCATTTTTTCTCTGACAGCGAATTAAAAGCGAGAAGGATATCCTAGCAAGGAGCAAAGAGAAATGATTCTAGTCCAAGATAAACTTATGAAATTAACTCTTCTTATGGTGTTGCCGCCGCTTGTGATCCATTGCCATCTTTTTTTTAGACCTGTCGCATTTGCCCTTGCCATCCTCTTACTCGCAGTATTACTGATAGAAATGTAGTAGAATGTACTAAACATGTTTAGTACGCGATCATGTAGTGAATTCCTGTACTAATATTTACTAAACATGATTTAATTTAGTAAATCAGACAATTAAAAATCATAAGTGAATGAACAAAGAGAATTGTCAGAGGTACTATACTTCTTTCGTAGATAAAATCAATCGGCGAGATCTACGTGTCATGTGGTCACACTAGTAAACACTTTAGTAAGCGCGCGTTCTCAGCTATCTGATCAATTTGAAAGGTTAAAGAGCCCTTGTGAAGTGTGAGAATTCAAAGTTCTATATAGAATTATACGCTATATATACGGCGTGATTAGTATTTTATTTATTTTAAATAATTAGTATGTTATATTCTAAACTAATAGTAGAAATACCGACAAATAGCCAAATGTCTGCAGCCTGCCTTTGCAACTGTTCTGCTTGGCTAGGTTCGTAAGGTAATCGGGGTAAGGAAGTACGAATTCCACGAGGTCATAGGATGTGTGACCGCTCCGGAACCCCCTTTTGTTACCTTTTTGAAGGAATAGAAATAAAGTATTCCCTGTCACGTTTCGTCTCGTTATTTTCACTACTATGTGTTTAGTAAATATTGATCAATGTATTATTCAACGTAACGATTCGTTTAGTTTTCTCCAGAAGATGCCATTCGTCACAGGTTCGACCTGTTTTGTGTACATTACTACACGTACATTATCGTTTCTAACTAAACAGCAGGTTGGTGAACGTGACTAAGCTCTTTGTTCTTCCAAAATATACGATACCGTTTATTTGAATCTTCTACATGATTAATTGCAGGAACTAAATATTTCTATTTAAAGCGGTTTAATGTTTCTTACATAATTATACAATTACACGAACAAAGATCAGACAGGTATTCTTAAAAGAATTTTTAAATTCATCCTACACGTCATTCATATAACGCAGGTAACTTGTCAAATGAACACGTTTCCATAGTCCTGACATTCCTTTACACCACCACCGCTACAACAATCACGACCGCACCTTGCCTTGTCATGGGATGCACTTGTTTAGTTAAAAGTCTGAGAATATTCTGGAATGAATAACATTAATAAATAATGTTAAAAAATCATTTAAGAATAAGTGTCAAATCTTCATTCGTTTAATTTTATAATTTGTTACGATAGATGAAACATTCCTACGCTTAGATATTGAGGGAGTCTTTCTACACCTCTCTATGGGGCCTTCTATGTGGTGAATGAATATCCTATGAATTCCGTCTATACCATCAACCGGTACTAATGAATGGAAAAAATGTCAGGAAGGATCGCGCGCGGATGATTGTTTTAAAATATTGCTCCGGCTACCGTCTGGAATTAATTAGACGATCCTTCCGAAACGACCGATCGGAACAGCCGGCCTTCACGCTGTGGCAAGGTCCGCCATGCCAGCGAAGCTGTTGTTGGAAATTAACGTCTTCATA
Organism: Gryllus bimaculatus; assembly: GCA_017312745.1. Lineage (NCBI taxonomy): Eukaryota > Metazoa > Arthropoda > Insecta > Orthoptera > Gryllidae > Gryllus > Gryllus bimaculatus. The sequence continues at coordinate 813,612 of BOPP01000066.1, read as the reverse complement.
ACCTATCGCAGCTAGTTGCTGATCTTGACTTAGGGAAGGATATTCGAATACCAATATATTTCCAAGGAAAAAAGTTTCAAAATTAGAAAAATAATTAATATTCATGGATGTACAGCTTTGCGGATCACTATATTTTGTTTTAAGGATCGACTCATTTGAATTGTATGACCTTAAAACACGTTTATTTACACTGCTGTGTTCTATTTATTTCAGATGTTTTCATTCCTATTACTTAACCAAACATTACAAAACAAACATATCCTAACATAACATCCTTAGACTTATTTTACCTTTAAGAACATCCAAGGCAATCTTAAAGCGCACTTCCTTTAGTACCTTTTGTGGTTAGTTATCTTTGTGTCGATGTCCTATGGAGGTGTCGTATTTATTAATTGCCGGAGGTTTTCCCCACTCTTTCTCGTTTATATATAACTGGATGATTCATAGTAGCTATTCATGAGGACGTCTGACTGATGAATGTGCAATACGGTTTCAAATCTCGTTGGCCATTTTCCTCACCTCTAAGCCCAAGAACCTTTCGGAATGACAAAGTACGTTTCGTTTGATTTTCGCTTGTCAGAAGAATATCATGACTCAAGCGGCGATGTCAGGATATCTTGGAAATGTGCTTCTGGGAACCACCAAGGGCACCTCTAGACCTCTTGGAAGAATTAACAAATAATCAAACTCCCTTAATTCTTAGTAAACGCCAGGTAACTTGTCAATGGTCATTTTCTTTACTAGATGCTTTGATATAGAGCCGTCCTTTCATATAATGTGAAATGAGTAGTATATTAATATTTGATATCGCCCTGCGCTGGTCTCCATGGTCAGGGAGTCTGTAAACAGGGTTCCAAAGAGGACGTCCGCGGGAAAAATGCCTGCGTTAATGCTCAGGAAAGAATACTTTTCCAACAATTCAGCCTTATTTAGATTTCACATGTCCCCTCCCAGGAAACTAATCAAACAAGAAATTGTAGAGCCCGTTGTTGAGTCCGCTGGAGTGGAGATGATGCTGAATCATTGAAGCGATACTTGTGCAGTAGTTGCGTGCGATACATGCAGGTAATCAGTCAGAATTACACGGTATCCTTTTTACACCATTATAGTGACAATTATACTAGGACATTTAGGCAATGTTGAGCATGCAGGTAAATGAACACGTTGCCAAAGTCCTGTTGTTAGACACATCAACAACAATCTTGCCTTCGTTTGTCCTTGTCCTTTCCTTGTATTAGTAGACTGAGAAAATATTCTGATATGAGCGTCAACTGAAACCGACGAAGAAATCCTGGAGTGAAAGCTAGCTTGTAACAACAAGACGTTCTGACAATCGCACTGTCCACCCACACATCACTAGTCTCTGATCTGCCCACCCTTGGGTAAAAGCTGGTCACCCGTTTGTTGCTCATTTTTGCGACTACCATTAATCTTCAACCAGTGGTTTTTTTGTCTCAGTTTGTATTGCTAACTGCCGAGACATTACACGCAAGTCAATCGGGCATTAATTTGTCAAACATGGTGGTTAGTTAATAGTCAAATATTTCATGATGAACGAGCCTTCTGGATCGAACGTATAAACAAGATGTTCACGTAGGTTCAGGCAAGCTTACATATTTCGAAAACTAGAATCAAGGTCAATTTATTGTATGAAACGTAATATTAAGATGCATATTTACTCAGAGGTATCAAACTATAGTCAAATTAAATCGCATCCTACACCCTTACATAGGATGTGAGGATACTAAAATTTAAAATTGAAATTTAATTTAATTAAGTTCAATTATACTGAAATTAAGCAACTCTATATCCGCAACTATGGAGCACACACACGATATTTTTCCTCAACTTCCGTGTTTTCTTCATATACTGATGATCGTTCATGTGTTTGTTAGAGACTGGTCAGGCGTTACCGCTCATTTCCACCAAAGAACAATGCCTTAGTCAACAATAAGACCCTATGAACAGATCCAGAATCTTTTCCGTCTGTGTTGAACTTGCCGTTGAAGAATACCGCGTTGTAAATAAACTGTTTTAGTGAATGCTACGTTGTGGAGCTCTGTAGAATACTAAGCTGTGTGGCAGCTGCTGTTTCATCTCAGGACTTCCCATTACAAATTTTCTCAATGCACGTTGCTTTTGTATTGAAAATATACCGAAGAAGATTCGCTCTGTAGAAAGTTTGTAATTTCCCTCTACTTATTCTTTACATTGCGAATTCAAACACCAACGAATACGGCATGAAAAATCTTAAAGAACACGATGTAGGATTTAGTTGATAATAAGAAATTACAGACACACTTCCATCACGTTATTTCTTCCATCACGTTTTTTTCTATAGAATTCTTTACAATCTCTGTATCTTCTTTATGCTCTTTACTTTAAGTCTCAATAAATTTGATAAAATAATAGTTGATAAATAGACAAAATATGTTGAATTTTTACATGTCGGATAATTTAATTAATAGCCAGCAAAGACCAAAAAGACGTACAACACAAACTTTACATTTCCAATCGGAAATCGAATAAATTATAATTCAGGAAAGTTAAAGTTCGAGTTATCAGGAAATTCTGAATGTCAATTACTCTACATACAAAGAAACTTCCAAACTTTAATTGCATAATACTCAACACCATGAGTCCAAAATATTTCTAGTGAACCTTCAAAGTCAGAAAGGAAGTTTCTCCATTGACAGATGGAGAAACATATAACAAATATATTTTATTAATAAAATATGTTTATAATTCGGATTAGGCACACAATCTGTGCTTGCCATGTGCGTCAGTTCTCCTACTACTTCTCTGTTCAAATATCCTATTAAACAGCATATTCCCTACTAACAAGAATAAAAGCATCGCTTGAGTAACCATAAAACTTCATCACACCGTCTTAAACTCTTTCAGAACACTTCGACATTTTATTTCGATATTAAACGATAATTTTGTTTGGAGTTTGTTAGTATATTCCGTAATAATTATCCTCTCCACCCACAACACGTACCAGCGGGCTTTAAATAGCGCCCGGAGGAACGTTTAAGCGTGCGTCTTCCGGCGTCGCGCCTCCGCCGCCTCACGTACTCGGCGCACGAGCGAAGCGGTCCGTGGGAGGGGGGAGGAGGGGCGGGGGCGAGGCTGCGGGCCGCGCGGTTCCGTGTGCGTGCGCCCACGCATGCGGGCGGCGTGCCGCGCCGCGCCGCGCCGCACCGGCGACGCCAACGCGTACGGACAGCCAGCGGGACGCCGCCGCTGCCGTCGCTATCACGCAGAGGACGTGGGAGATACCCGCAAGTGAATTAGGAGGGGAGGAGGAGGAAGCATAAGAGGACGAGCAAGGAGAGGAAGATGAAGATGAGGAGGAACAAAAGTAGGAGGAATAAAAGGAGGAAGGAGAAAATGGAATAGGAGGAAGAAGGAATAAGAAGGAGAAAAGGGAAAAGGGGGAGGAAGAGGACGAAGAGAAAAAGAAGGACGAAGAAGAAAGGAAAGAGGACAAGAATGACAATAAAGAAGAGGAACTCGATGAGGAGGAGGGTCAGGATGCTTAAAGAAAAAATAGGGCTTTTTTCGCCCTTAAAAATCCACGACTTCAATCGGGTTCGAACCCGCGAACTTAAGTATAACAGTCCGATACGCCAACCGTTACATCTATCGTCGCCGCCAAGCAGGAGGAAGAGGAAAGAGAAGCTTTGGAAAGACAAGACAATAGCAGATAAATATAAGAAAGAATAAATTCAAAGATGCCACGAGACTGCTTGAGACTAGATGTAAGGAAGAAGAAAATAAAATATTAGAAGACGAGGCAATAGGAAGGAAATATACGGCATTTACATGGGTAACAAACTCAGCCTAAGTTCACAGCAAGACGAAATGAAATATAAGGACGATGATGAGAAGAGTAGGGAGAAGAAAACGTGGGAGAATAGAAAATAAGGAAAGAAATTGGAATATGCGAGTAGAAGCGTAGGGTAAAAAGGTAAGTAAATGCAGGTCGCTGCAAGAGGAGATAGAGAAAGAGATATCAGATCTTCTTCGTTCTGAGGGGGAAAATATTGGGAAATATTAAGTAGATCTCAAAATTGTAAACACGAGTAGAGAAGACATGATGTCAGAATACAGGTGGTAGCGAGTATAGGGAATGAGGAAGAGAAGAGGGTACGGAAGGTTGGAATGTCATTAAACAATGAAATTAAAAATAATCTCATCATCAATTCGTATGACCTCTGCTGCCTCCCAGAATTGTTTAGAAAAAATATTCAGATTAAAAAAAATAATGATTTTTTGAGGGAAGAAATATTTCGAGTATACTAGAGAACAAGGGTAGGAACAAATACGAGTACAGACTCACCTCATCACATAATGAAAGAGCAAAATAATGTCTGCACATACACGGTTGACCAAGGCAATGTTTACCTCGGCACTGGAAGAATACGAATAAGAAGCACGAACTCCAGCAGTTTCCGACAAGTGGAGATTTCCGGAAATATCGTAAAAGCAGTTCGTGATGCCCTTGAGTGCCTGGCATGGGATGAGCAAAACGCTCACAAGAACGTTGACCGCGGCTAGTAGGAAGTGGGATCTGGCCAAGGCGCGAAAGCTTCAAGAAAAGTAAGGACTAGAAAACAAGACGGGGAAGTAGGAAGATAAGGATTTTCAATTGATAGTTGAAACTTGTTGAGAGTGATTTAATGTAACAGTGATCAGGTCGGTAAAGGGTTAATAATTGAAATGGTAACTAATTGCGGACAGTGTTAAACGCGTAGTTGTAGTACTAACGATGACTGGTGGTGTGGTTGGTGTGGAGGTGACGAAGCGGAGAAGGTGAAGGTGGTGATAGAGTTTGAGATGATAGCCTACGTGGTGATGGGTTTTTGTTAGAAATGTTATTGGTTGAGTAGGTTGGAAGTGGAGGTGATTTCCTTAGTAGAGACGATAATTGAAGTGGATGTGTTGGTTGTATATGAATTGGTAAAATTAAGTTTGCGATTATTGTAACTTTTTTAGTATTTTTTAGGGTCGTGTAGGTTTTGTTTTTATTATTTGCAGGGTTCGTGATCTTAGTGATAACAGAAAATGGAAGAAATCGTGGAGCTTCAGTCGATAAACGCAGTGACGTGTCAGTGATATTGGCAATGGTGTTGATGCGTCTGTGGATGTGACGGTATTACGGGTGAAGACGGTGATGCTGACAATGAAAGTAATGTTAGTTCCGTCGCTAATGGTTCTGCTAGACGAGTTGATAGTGAAAATACAGTCTGGAGGTGCGAGTGACACTAATTGTGAATGATGGAAGTGGTGGCGGAGAAGTAGAGAGAAGAGTCAGACAGCGAAGGCCACAAGGAGGCGGAGTCAGATTTAGAGGAGCGTTGGCGGCGGACAAAAGGAGGGGAGAGGCGGAGGGGATGGACAAAGAGAGGACAGCGAGGGAGATGGTGGAGATGGCGGTGACGGTGATAGTGATGGTGGCGATGGAGATGGTTCGGAGGTGGTGGTGATTGTCATGACAGCAATGGTGATGGTGCTGGCGGCGGCGGCGGCGGCGGTGTCGGTGGCTGTGATGGCAGCCGTGGTGACGGTGTTAACGGCAGCCGCGGGGCCGACAGTGGCTGCAGTAGAGATGATGGCGTCGGTGGCGGTGGTGACGGTAATGGTGTTGGTAGTGGTATCTACGGCGG